>SJYC01143649.1:0-10547 GCA_006408675.1 Madoqua kirkii
GATGACATTATCCTCAGGAACTCGTCCACGTAGCTTCTAAACCCGCCCTTCCTTCCTGGACAGGTTCTAAACCTGAATCCACGCCCTCTTGTGTTCCACCACCGAGGCGCAGCCCAGACGGAATTCCAGTCACCTTGGCGTGTCCCGAGGCCCCGATCTAGATCCACCGCCTGCAGGGCCTCTGCCCTCCTCTGCCTGGCTCCCTGTCCTCAGACTCCTCTCTTGCTCCTGGTGGTAGTTTTATAATCGCTGCTATGAACAAATGGCCACACACTTAATGCTTAGCACCTAAGGAGATGGGCACTGTGCAGCTCGGGAGCTGAGACGTGGGGCCTGGGTGTCACTGGACCACATCAAGGCGTTGGCAAGGCTGTGCTCCTTTCTGGAGGACGTAGGAGAGAATTATCTTTTCTTGTCTTTCTTGGCTTCTAGACGCATCTGTGTCCCTGGCTCATGCCCTTCTTTCTCCATCTCAGAAGTAAACAACGGGTTGAGTCCTTGAAACAGCACTTTAGGGATTTCCCAGCTGGCTCGGTGGTAAAGAATCCGCCTGCCAATGCAGGAGACGCAAGAGATGCAGGTCGATCCCTGGATGGGGAAGATCTCCTGGGGGAGGAAATGGCAATCCACTCCAGTATTCTAGCCTGGAAAATTCCATTGACAGAGGAGCCTGGCAGGCTACAGTCTATGGGTTTGCAGAGTCGGACACGACAGAGTAACTGAGGACGCACACGCTCCACTCCGACCTCCTCCTCTGCCTCCCTTTGCACGTCTAAGGACCCTTGTGGTGACGCTGGGTCTGCCCTGATGATCCAAGCTTATCTCCCTGATTTGAAGTCGGTTGGCTACCAACCTCACGACAGGCTGCTGCCTTTACCCTCCTGTGCCCCGGGTGCATCGCTTAGTAGCGAGGTCTCCAGAACTTGGCAACCTTACAGAGGAGCCTGGCAGGCTATAGCCTATGGGTTTGCAGAGTCGGACACGACAGAGTAACTGAGGACACACACCACATCGCTCCACTCCGACCTCCTCCTCTGCCTCCCTTTGCACATCTAAGGACCCTTGTGGTGACGCTGGGTCTGCCCTGATGATCCAAGCTTAACTCCCTGATTTGAAGTCGGTTGGCAACCAACCTCACGACAGGCTGCTGCCGTTACCCTCCTGTGCCCCGGGTGCATCGCTTAGTAGCGAGGTCTCCAGAACTTGGCAACCTGGGTTAAATCCCTGGCCTTGGGGACCTGTGTTTGTGCCTCAGTTTCCTCATCTGTGGAATGGGGAGAATAATATCCCAAAGATTTGTTGGAAGAGTTGAACTAATTTTAATAAAACACTTGACGCTACCTGGAAATAAAAATAGCATCATTAAATATAGTTAGTACTATTTCCTTCCCAATCTCTCACATTCAAACTGCTTCCACCCGCTCATTGTTTCAGCTGAATGACTGAATGATTGATTCAGACAAAGCTCCTGTCTGTTTTGATCATTTATTTTCCTGAGTTTAAAACTCCTGGTTCATGTGCTACCTCCACGCCCCTCCCTTTTCTAAGTGAATGAAAGGTTCTTTAAGTTCAGTTGTTGTTCAGCCACTCAGCCGTGTCTGACTCTTTGCGACCCCACATACTGCAACATGCCAGGCCTCCCTGACCTTCACTATCCCCTGGAGCTTGCCCAAACTCATGTCCATTGAGTCGGTGATGCCATCTCATCGTCTGTCATCCCCGTCTCCTCCCGCCCTCAGTTTTTCCCAGCTTCAGGGTCTTTTCCAGTGAGTCGGCTTTCTGCATCAGGCACTCTACGGTTTTCAGAAGTTTCACACACGTGAATTCATATGCCCCCAGGACCACCCTTTCCCCTCCCCAGCCCTGTGTCTCCCTCCCCTCTCCCCACTGACAGCCACTGGTCATTCTCTGTATTTGAGCGTCTGTCTTTCTTGTTTTACTCACTAGTTTGTAATATTTTTTAGATTCCACATACGCATGATGTCATACAGTATTTGTCTTTCTCTATCTGCCTTATTTTACTTAGCATGATGCTCTCCAAGCCCATCCATGTTGTTGCAAATGGACATTTTTCATTTTTTGTAACTGAGTAATGTTCCATCTTCTTTGGCCATCCTCTGTTGGTGGAGGCTGGGCCGCTGCCACTCCCTGGCAGCTGTAAATGATGCCACTGTCCACACCGGCGCAGTGACAGCAAAAGTCGCTCAGTCGTGTGCGACTCTTTTCGACCCACGGACTACACAGTCCGTGGAATTCTCCAGGCCAGAATGCTGGAGCAGGTAGCCTTTCCCTTCTCCAGGGGAACTTCCCAAGCCAGGTCTCCCACATTACAAGCGGATTCCTTACCAGCTGAGCCACAGGGGAGCCCGAACACCAGGGTGCGTGCACCTTTTAAATGAGGGTTCTTGTCATTTTCAGATGTGTGCCCGGAGCGGCGCTGCCTGGCCACGCACATGCTGCTTTAGTTCTGCGACAGACCTGCGCCTGGCTCTCCACGGTGGCTGCGTGGTCGTTCCCACGTACAGCGCCCGAGGGTCCCCTCCCCCACCCCCACCAGCACTTGTGGTTCACAGTGCTCCTGATAATGCCTTCTGACCCTCGTGCGGTGGCATCTCCCGGGTTTGGGCTCGCCTTTCCCCAGTGATGCCGATACGATACTGGGCGTCTTTCCTTGTGTCTCTGCCTGTCCTCTTTGGAAAAAACGTCTATTCAGTCTTATGCCCACTTTCGAATAGGGCTGTTTGTTTTCTGGGGGTTGAGTTGCAGGTGCTGGTTATATATGTTGGATGGGGACTGGTCACCTTTTCATTGTCCTGGATGTTCTTTATTGCATGCAGTATTATCTATACGGACTTCCCAGGTGGCTCCTTGGTAAAGAACCCGCCTGCCGGTGTAGGAGACGCAGGGTCGGTCTCTGCGTCAGGAAGATCCCCTGGAGAAGGGAAGGACAACTGGCTCCAGATTCCTGGGAAATCCCAAGGACAGAGGAGCCTGGTGCGCTATACTCCATGGGGACGCAAAAGAGTCAGATAGGACAGAGCGACTGGGCATGCGTTAATTAATATACATGACGTAGTGGTATCACTTGCAACCTTCTTTCCAGATTTCAAATTGGCGCTGTGTTTTAAAATCCCTTCTCATGCATCAGTGGGTACTGATTTACTGCCTCGGAATCCTACCTGGTACTCTATGAACTGCATCCTTTCACATCTGATGCCTTGCACCCGATACTCTACACTATGAAGAGTATCCCGGTACCGGTCCCCACGTGGACGCGTGTGGGCATTTCCTTGGCATACACACCCGGAGGGTACTGACTGACAGGGGGATGTTGCTAAGCAGTAATGCACTGGTGAGGAATCACTGAACGGCTGTGTGGGCTTCTCCCGGCGGCGGTAAAGTTCCTTTACCCTGTTAAAGAACTGGACCCTTGACTCTGCCTCGCTTGCTCGGTCTGATGAGGCATCAGCGTGCTGTTGGTGCACACGCTTGTTGGGAGGCTTCTTCCGTTTCCCCCTGAGCGCCTCATCCCTTCGCGTGTTCTTCGGCTCTCCCGGCCCCCTTCGCTCCTCAGCGACTGGGAGCAGCTGTTGTGACGCTTCTGTCTGGTTGGGTGGCTCAGTGCTTTCTATCCAACCCTCACATTTTCCCGCTTCACTTTCTCCTTTTAAAATAAACAGGTCAGGATGAGCAAGAGGCACTTCAGCTTGGGCCAGCAAACAAGGGTGCTTCTTGGCAAGAATTTTCTTAAGAAACGGAGGATGAAAAGAGAGACTTTGTCGGTACGGTTCGGAATCTATGTCATCTCGTATTTAAAACAGGACACAGTACTTTCTTGGGCACAAAACTTTATCTGTTTTCTTTACTCTTTCATAGAGATTCTATTTCTAATTAGCAGGCTGGATTTTTTTTTTTTTTGCAAATTCTGAGTTTTGCTGTTATTTCAAGTGAGATTCCTTTCAAATACGTCATTATGACACCTCTTATTGGAAGCATTTTGCAAATAATTTATATTCAGAAACTCCATGAAAAATAAAGCTATGAAAATAAACTCCCATAAAAATAAAGCCTGGAAATTTATCCTGCTGAGGTACCAATTACATCTGAATTCATTTGAATCTCATAAAGGAATAAGTACAGAAATTCAGCAGGAAAGTGAAAGAAATTTACTTAATCCAGAAAGTAATCAGAACTTAATCCAGAAAGTAACACAAAATTAAAAAAAAAAAAAACTCCAAGGACAAATTGCAGCACTTGCTCATCACCATACTGTGGATAGAGATGACGTGGATTCGAAGGAAATCACGAGCAGAAAAGCACAGAGGAAAGGAAAACGGCGTCTGAACTCCTGCTTGGAGTAAGCTTCACAAGGATGAAGGCTTACTATTCATGTAGGAACTTTAATAAATTTAGAAAAATGTAATTCAAAATCACTTGTGAGATACCCATGTTTCAAGAGTGGATGCACTAGCATCCTGAGAGGAAAAGTTAAATTTTTGCTAAAGCTTTGAGAACAGATCCTTATCTCATGGAATGTGGCCTTTAGGCTCTCTCAGGGGCTTTCCAGGGTGTTGTTTTCTTATCTCATGGAATGTGGCCTTTAAACAAACGAGCCAATCCCTGTAAATGTTAAGACCTGCGCACCAACCAGACTGTCCTCACCCTAGCTGTACCTGTTTGTGGTTTTTGTGCTTAAAAACTGCTCTGTAATGACTGTTCGGGGTTTGTTCCTCCCTGGAGGTGACTGAACCCCGGTGTGCCGGCCCAATAAATCCTCCTGCGGTTTGCATCGAATCCGAGTCTGGGTGATCTTTGGAGCGACGGGTCCTAGGAAAAGACCGTAAGGTCTAACAATCCCACTTTCTGAACATTTCGAGGGTGCACGTGCTCCTCCAACAAATACGCACTGAGTGTGTAAACAGGAAGTGATCAAAGCGCACGGAGATCCCCGTATGGGGGAAGGATGACGCACGTACAACAGCTACAGTCTATGCTACAGAGATGTTTACGTCTTTTTATCTCTTTAGTATAAGGATTGTATCTGTCAATTTATTTATCTAAACAGAATAGGTGTAAAAACAAGCCAGCGTGTGAGTTAAAGTATGATCATCTGGTGAATAAGATATATACTTCTTTTAAAGGTCATGCGTTAGAATTCTGGGGTTCCCTCGTAGCTCATGGAGAACACAATGGCACCCCACACCAGTGCTCTTGCCTGGAGAGTCCCAGGGACAGGGGAGCCTGGTGGGCTGCTGTCTGTGGGGTTGCACAGAGTCGGACACGACTGTAGTGACTTAGCAGCAGCAACAGCAGCAGCTCGTAGCTCAGACAGTAAAGAATCCACTTGCAATGCAGGAGACCTGGCTTTGATCCGTATAACTGAACAATAAAGTGTGTTCTTATCAGATTTCAAATGCATTTGAAATTCTGGTACATTTCCAATTCCAGAATGCTACCGCAATGTCAAAGGCTTTTAAAAGTCCGTTCGGGAATCAATGTTTCAAAGTACACTTCCAATTCCAGAATGCTATCACAATGACAAAGGCTTTTAAAAGTCTATTTGGGAAGCAATATTTCGGAGCTATCTTCTTTTGCATTGCGGCAGCAGAAAATAAATATACCACTTCTTTCCTGATTATGGAGGTGGACTGTATTTCATTCCAATGAACATTTCTTTGTCATTCTCACTCAGGGGTCAACCCGACCATCATGAAGCAATCCAGCCTTTAACACTCGCATTAAAGTAAATAAACTTAAACTATTAGTTATGATTGGAATTGACACTGCAACTCTGTCTTGATGGATGATGAGCATATTGCAAAATACACAGATTAAAGGACAAAAGAAAGTCAAAACACTTAAACACTCAAAAACTAGAAGAGAGGGAAAAATGATGCCAGAGCAACGCAACAGAATTCAGAGCGCTCAGCTCGCTTGTCTCCGATCAGCCCGGGTGGAGTGACTGTTGACCTGCTTCCTTTTCCTCTCGCTCTGTAGGAGCGGCTCTCCTGTCTCCCAGTGCTGTTTGCCACCTGTTTTCCTCTCATTTACACCAAGTTAATGACTTCCCTCAACCACCTGCTGTGGACTGGGCACGTGTAGATGATTTTAATGATTCTGATTACGTCATCGTTTTTGCTCCTGAATCCAAGACCATCCAGGAGATAATGAACAACTGGCTTCTGCCCTTTCATAAAAGGTACGTTTTAGGCAGTTCCTGGTGATTTCCTCATTTGCAAAAGACACAAATTCATTTTGCAGTTTCTTTGATAAACTGTGTTCCACGTTCAAGTGTCTAGATTTAGTTAACATTAATTCATATTCCTCTCGAGTGTCAAGGAGATTTTCTTCCTATTTACTAGTCTTCTATTGAAGAAATTGTATATTAAAAAGGTGATCCTCGTTGTGCTGCTGCTGCTGCTAAGTCGCTTCAGTCGTGTCCAACTCTGTGCAACCCCATAGATGGCAGCCCACCAGGCTCCCCCATCCCTGGGGTTCTCCAGGCAAGAACACTGGAGTGGGTTGCCATTTCCTTCTCCAAGGCATGAAAGTGAAAAATGAAAGGGAAGTTGCTCAGTCGCGTCCGACTCTTAATGACCCCCTGGACTGCCGCCCACCAGGCTCCTTCATCCATGGGATTTTCCAGGCAAGAGGACTGGAGTGGGTGCCATCACCTTCTCCGATCCTCACTGTAGTCCTTATCAAAATGAGACAGCGCAGGACCATTCAGACATATGTTTGTGAGAAGACTCTGGGAAGATTGGGAGGTGGTGACAGCATGGCCTTTTAATCTCTTCAAAGACGTCTTCTGGGTTTCCTCTGGCCGAACACCTTGCTTTGCCTGGTTCTGAGTCTGTATTCGGCTCAGTGGTTAAAGAATCTGCCTGCAATGCAGGAAGTCCAGGAGGCACGGGCTAGGTCCCCGGATTAGGAAGATCCCGGGTCAGGAAGATCCCCTGGAGGAGGGCATGGCAACTCACCCCGGTCTTCTTGCCTGGAGAATTCCATGGACAGAGGAGCTGGAGGTCTCGGTTCACGAGGTCACACAGAGGAGGACATGACTCCACACGAGCCGAGTCGGGGTCGGTCTGTCTGGTGCTCCCATGCGTGCCCGCGTCTGTCGGCCAAGACGGAGTCTAGCGGTGAGGCCTGCGGGAAGGCTGGCGTGCCTCCCTTTGGATCGCCCGGGAGCCTAGTCAGGCGGGTGTGGTCAGGAGGGTCTCCCTGAGCTCGGGACTGAGGAATCTGAGGCCTCGTGTCTCTGCGCAGATAGGACTCCGCTTCTCCCTCCTGCTGCTTTGGAGCGGCCGTCTCCGCTGCCCCAGTGGGCCTGTCCATCTCCTGCCTCCAAGCCAAGGGCAGCGTGTCCAACAAAACTCGGTGGCGAGGTGCCTCCTGTGACCTCAGAGCGTCGGGGGTGGGAGTAGGGTCTCTGGTGGACCCGAGGAGGGAACAGGGACCCTGTCAGAGGACAGCAGCGGCCCCTGCAGAGTGGGGGGGCCAAGGCTGGGACCGTGAGGCTGCCCCAAACCGAAGCCACAGCGCTGTCTCCGGACCACACAGAGACCCCACCCGCTGCCCCCTCCTCTCACTCGGCAGGAAGGCCCGTCTCGGGCTGGCCTGATGAGCAGAGCACGGGTGAGCTGGAGCTGAACTCCTCTACAGACGCGGTGAGAGTCACCTTTAACGACGCCTTCTCACACCATTAGAAGTTTCTGTGGGGACATCGAATCCCCACGATGAAGGAGCACAGAGACCATTCAGGTACCTTTCCTATTGGGACAAAATCTATTTTTTGCTATATTGTCATTAGCCACAAGGAGGCCTCTGTGGCAGCCGACGTCTCCTCTCTACAAACACATCCAACAGAAAGTTTAATTTCTGAACATACGGGAGAGCCATCCTTATTAAATAAAGCCTGTGATCTTAAGTGTATTTTGTAAGAAATTGCATTGCTATCATTCCTGTGTTGCTCCTAAATAAAACCTCAAGAAAAGGCTCTTGCTCAGTGATTTCCAATCATTAAAAAAGCAGTGCTTCACTGGCACAAGCAACAGGAGAGCAGAACTCAGCAGAACAGTCTCAACTAGTGGGGAGAATGGATGGTACGATTTAATGGGAAGTTGCTGAGAGTGGGTCTCGGGAACATTGGTGAAGCGTGCCTGGTATATTCTCCTCGGGTGAACCCCTCTGAGAACCCATACCATCCACTGTATTATGTGGACCAGGAGTGTATTTTGGAACTTTTGAAATTCTGATTTTCTCTGTATCCCAGACTGTCCCATCTCATCATAATAGGTGTTTTCTGTTTTCATTTTTCCCCCCCTAAAGCTCATCATCAAGTAATGGATGAAAGTGTCATATGTGAAGGTTCTCTGTTCTGGGAGGAAGGCTTTGTGGCTTTTCAAGCTGCTATTAATGCTGCCACCATGGAAGTGAGTACTGAGTGCAAGGAAACTAACTGCTTCGAAAATCTGGTTTTCATAGACGGTGACTGAATAGATCGGTCATTTAATTAACTGAGTCACTTAATATGGAACGGCACGCTGAATAATTACTCTCCCTAAACCTCACACCGAGCACTGAGGGCTAAGGAAGAAGCAGAATGCAGGCACTTTTCCCCAGGGGTCCTGGATCACGGGGACAGGAACGTGAGCAAACAGTTGCAGAGAGAGTTCCGGCTCTGTCACGGAACGGACGTGGTGGCGAGGCAGCCCACAGGCAGCATCCTCTGGTGAGATGATCAGAGGAGACTTACTCACCAAAGCGGCACTTCAGAAGCGGCTTCACGCGTGTGTAGAGTTTTATCCACTGGAGACACTAAGTAAGGATATTCTAAGGGATCGAGGCAAAATCTAGTATATTCCAGGATTTACTGGGGGACTCACAACGGACATACATATGGATTAAGTGTGGACTGAATGCACATCACTCCTATAATCGAGGCAGCATGCATGAGGCTACCGTTAGCTTAATGCTAACACTGTGTTCACTGATGTCTGTCTTTAGGTCCCGACGAATCATTCGGTGATGGAGAAACTGATGTCAGCGACTGGTGTAAACATGAAGATACTACCTTTTGTTGCCCAAGCAGGAATTATGACTGATTTCTTCATTTTCTTCTGCGTTATTTCTTTTTCTTCCCTCACACACTACGTATCAGCCAGTGTTACACAAGAGAGACAATGCGTGAAGCCCCTGCTGACAGCGATGGGGCTTCGAGAGTCAGCCTTCGGGTAAACCCAGGGCTACGCTCCATCCCGCCACACAGAGAGAACAAGCTAGCTGGTTGGACCCCCTAGACCTGTAAAGTGCCACATTTAAGCCCGATGCTGTCATGAAATAGTGCCTTGTGTAGGAATGGAGTGAATGGGCCTGTCAGTGCCATTACAAACCAGTGGCGACGTTAAATGCATAAAATACAGCGCTTCATTTAATTATCTCATCATTTTTCAGCAGAGGATGAGGAAGTTTAAACAGAAGAAGTAACTACCTTCAGGGTCAGATAGGTACAGTATAGCAGAGAAAGCGTAAACCAGCTTCACAGAAGGGGAGAGTTTCTTTCCCTTATAAAGAAGCTTTCTTTCTGATTCTTTGAAATCCATCTCAAAACAATAAAAATAAAAAGACAAACAAAACTTACCTTCACTTCCATCTAAATATGTGTATCTATCTATATCCAGTGTCTGTGTGTATAGATGTGTCTATGTTCAATCTAGGTCTAGTCATCTGGGTCAGGGGTTGGCAGACTGAGTGGTCTATTTGTTTTTACAAAACTGGGAATGATTGGAGGCAAAAGGAGAAGAGGGCAGCAGAGGGTGAGATGGTTGGATGGCATCACCGACTCAGCGGATGTGAGTCTGAGCAAACTCGGGAGCTGGTGATGCTGGCGTGCTGCCGTCCAGGGGGTCACAGAGTCCATTGTAACTTAGCCACTGATGAGCATCATCAAACAGTAGGAACGGCTTTTACCCAGGTTTGAAAAAAAAACGTAAGAACAATAATATTTTAGGGCACCAGATTTTCATAGGAAATTCAAAAGTCAGCATCTACAAATACATGTTTGGTGGAGCCCAGCCGTGGCCAAACGGCTGCGGTGTCTGTGACTGTTTCCGTCTTACGAAGGCAGCGCCGAGTGGCCGCCGCAGAGACCGTGGTCTGAAAAGCCTGAAACATTTCCTATCTGGCTCTTCAGAGAGAAAGTTTGCTGATCCCTGCTTCATCATCCGTTTTGTCTGTTTTGGTTTCTGTTCCATGATGTTTATGTCATTACTGAAACAGGAGGTCCAGAACTGACAAATCAGTCATCATAAATGTCTCCCGTGGAAACCTCTCCCATTTACTCTTGTTACAATATCCAGCTTTGTTCTTCAGTTGCTCAGCCGTGTCCGACTCTCTGGGACCTCACGGGCTGCAACACACCAGGCTCCTCTGTCCTCCACTCTCTCCCAGAGTTTGCTCAAAGTCTTGCCCACTGAGTCGGTGATGCCATCCAACCATCTCATCCTCTGTCGCCCCCTTCTCCTCCTGCCCTCGATCTTTCCCAG
>SJYC01143653.1:0-15132 GCA_006408675.1 Madoqua kirkii
AAGGATATTCCATGCAAATAGAGACCAAAAGAAAGCAGGAGTAGCGATACTCATCTCAGATAAAATAGACTTTAAAACAAAGGCTGTGAAAAGGGACAAAGAAGGCCACTACATAATGATTAAAGGATCAATCCAAGAAGAAGATATAACAATTATAAATATATATGCACCCAACATAGGAGCACCGCAATATATAAGACAAATGCTAACAAGCATGAAAGGGGAAATTCATAATAACACAATAATAGTGGGAGACTTTAATACCCCACTCACACCTATGGACAGATCAACTAAACAGAAAATTAACAAAGAAACGCAAACTTTAAATGAGACAATAGACCAGTCAGACCTAATTGATATCTATAGGACATTTCACCCCCAAACAATGAATTTCACCTTTTTTTCAAGTGCACATGGAACCTTCTCCAGGATAGATCACATCCTGGGCCACAAAGCTAACCTTGATAAATTCAAAAAAATTGAAATTATTCCAAGCATCTTCTCTGATCATAATGCACTAAGGTTAGATCTCAATTACAGAAGAACAGCCTTAACTTACTCTTTTTAAACACCAGTTTGCATCTGAATGAGACGTGTGATCCAGACAGTGTAACATCGATTGTTAAACACCACATCCCCGATGCCAAGCTAACAGTGCAAAGTGAAGAAAAGCTGGCGTATATTCTGCCTTTGGGAAGGACAAACCGATTTCCAGGTAACAGAATATGAGAGACCACAGAATTGTTTGTGATAATGTTGTGCACGATCACTGCGGTGTTTAGAATGATGGCTGATATTATGCTGCTTGCAAAGTACATCGCACTGTGAATTATTTATAACTTACTGTTTAATATTTCAACAGCACTTACGAGGACACTGAGGCAGGAAAGTGCTAATTATGCTTCAAGTTACAACACGTGCAGTCAAGAGGTACAGGGTGACATCAAGCTACAGTGAGATGCAGTAGGGAAATTTGCGTGGGGAATGCATGAGCAGGAGGTCCAGGCAGGGAGAGGTCTGGGCAAACCCTGGTGGGGAATCGGATAGGAGCCCAGGGCGCATCACTGAAGGTAGACAGCGTTATAAGCACCAGACATGACGTTATAATCTCCACAATTCAACAGTAATTATGATCAGCCTGTATGAAAAGCAAGAGCTTTGCAGCAAACACGAACGGCTGGAGAGGCATCACCTTTACCCCTCTTCTGTCTGATTTCCCAATACGCTGTTTCATTCCCCAAGCATTCGGAGCTGGATTGCACTAAAAAGTATAACCCAGAAAAATGCGTTTACTTTATCGCATTCCAAGAAACTGCCAACTGTTAATGGAAGGTCTTGGGACCAATTTGAATTAATAAGCCTGCAACAATTGTGGCTAATAAGGAAATACAGCACCAGGCAAGCTCGGCCGGCAGAGCCAGACTGGCTAGATTCAAAGCCCCGCTCTGCAGGGACTCGCCCTGTCACCCCACCCAGGGTACGTTAGTGTGCTCCCCCTCAGTTCCACCACGTGTAAAAAGCGGTTCATGTTAGTATGAACGTTATAGGGTTTTTATGAAGCTTTAGTTCATTTGCATTTATTATAAAATACTAAATATAAATCAAGCACCTGGAAAGATATCTGACAGGCAGCACCTACGGTATTTCAGCAAGTTTCAGATACCGTCAGTTTCAGCCTGTGCCGCCAGGGAAGAATCAGAAAGAAACAATGCCGGCATCTAAAACATGACCTCCTAGCGTTTATGACGCGTGCTCGTTTCAGATGCATTAAAAGCTGATGAAATGCATTCATTTTAGAATCAGTGAGACAATGATCATATTACCTCATAAGTACCTTTGATGCTTGTACGGTTTGCGTGCGTACTTGTTAAGCTGTGCCCAGCTCTTCTGCAGCCCCATGGAGTGTGGCCCACTAGGCTCCTCTGTCTATGGGAGTTCCCAGGCAAGCAAGCTGGAGTGGGTTGCAGTTTCCTTCTCCAGGGGACCTTCTGGACCCAAGGATGGGACCTATGCCTCCTGCATTGGCAGGTGGATTCTTTACCACTGAGCCACCTGGGAAGCCTTAACAATGGCATTTTTAAAAAAAAAAACACATTAAATAAAATAGAATATGTTTTTTCCCAAACCCCCCCACATGTGTAGTATTCTAGGCATGAAAACAGAAATTTCTAGACTCTTATACCCAAGAATATCTGGAAATTAACACACTGTGTAGTTTATTTTAGAAGTGAGGGACTGTCTACAGCATAGGTTTGTTTCTGACGAATGTATTTGTCCTATCACAAATGTTTTCTCCTTTGAAAAATATAGCTGTTATCAATATCATTACAACTGATATTAATTTAGTACATTTTAATGCTTATTTTTAGACCTCTACAGAGATCTTGAAAGCTGTTCCAACCAGGGCATTGAGAATTATGGTGTTTCCGTGGCAACACTGAATGAAGTGTTCTCGAAATTAGAAGGAAAATCAGCTATTGATGAACCAGGTAATAAATCATTTTTAACTTGAAATTTCTCATTCTGTGCTATATTTTGTCCTGAAAACACACTTGGAATGATGAAGTTACATGATTTTTGAGGTGTTATGATTCAATATGATCTTGGGAAAAGTTAGAGCAGATGAGAAGTCTATTTCTTGTTTTCTTCCCTCTTCTCTCAATACTGGTCTCATCTCTTGAATTCTGTATTTTGTCCCAGACATTTTACTAAGCCTATGGAACACAGCGGTGTATAAACTAGGTCTTTATGCAGCAGACATAAGAGAATGATGAAGTTGCATGATTTTTGAGGTGTTATGATTCAATATGATCTTGGGAAAAGTTAGAGCAGATGAGAAGTCTATTTCTTGTTTTCTTCCCTCTTCTCTCAATACTGGTCTCATCTCTTGAATTCTGTATTTTGTCCCAGACATTTTACTAAGCCTATGGAACACAGCGGTGTATAAACTAGGTCTTTATGCAGCAGACATAAGTATGCAGTATAGTGTTTTTTGAATGTAACTGCTGTGGATAAGAGAAAATCAGAATGGTAAGTTGAAAGTTATTTTCTTGATATATTTGAGGATATTATTTCACTACTAGGCTTCCCTGGTGGCTCAGGGGTAAAGAATCCGCCTGCAATGCAGGAGGCCGGGTCCGATCCCTGGGTCAGGAAGATGCCGGGAGAAGGGAATGGCGGTCCCTGGGGAACCCCACTATTGCTGTTGAAGGACTCCCTGTCGGTCTAGTTGCTACTCCTTGGAAAGTTCTCTGCCTTTCTTCTCCAGCTGCTCTAAGATGTTTCTTTCATCTGGTTTGCCTTCATCCTACTGGGCTTCGTCTTGCCTACGCTCTCGTCTCCTTTTTGACTGATCAGGTGGGAAGTCTTGTTTATACTCGGTAACTTTTCTAAGTGTGTGATTCACTTTTAGGGAACATACCCCCAATGCACCTAGAGCTGATCAGTTTTGCTGAGCTTTTCTTCCAGAAGAGGGAACTTCATCGAGTTTCCAGGCTTCCCGTGGCTCAGATGGTAGAGAATCCAGCTGCAAGGCAGCGGACCTGGGTTTGATCCCTGGGTTGGGAAGATCCACTGGAGAAGGAGCTGGCAACCCACTGCAGTGTTCTCACCAGGAGAATCCTCCCAGACTCACACGGACAGAGGAGCCTGGCAGGCTACAGTCCGCGGGGTCACAAAGAGTCAGACGTGAATAAGCGACGTTCACGTACCTCGTTTATAGCTGTGGCTGTTAAAAATATTGTCTCAACCAATTTCATATTCTTCTGTTCTTCATATTCCTTCATATTCCCCTTGGCCAAAAATATCAAGATAGTTTATCTCTGGCAATAGATTTTTCCAGGCTAAATATGGATTTCTGTTATTATGTTCTCTAGAATGAATTCAGTCCTTTAAAGCTCTAGATACAGAGCCTTTTTTTTTTCCAGAAAATACAAGATTTCCTTTAATTAAGTCGTTCTTTCTTGTTCCTGTGTTGCTGTCTTTCTATCTTTTTATTTTTCGTTCTGTTCCTCTTTCCTTAGCAGTTTCTCCAGTGGTGCCTGAATTAGATTATTTGCATCTATGCCCACGACCCTCTCCTCTGACAATTGTTGAAAAGATGATCCTAGGAAGGTCTCAATAATGCACGTTGGCATCACTGACTCAATGGACGTGAGTCTGAGCAAACTCCGAGGGACAGGGAACCCGGTGTGCCGCAGCCCACGGGGTCACGGACAGTGGGACACGACTGAGCCACTGAACCACAGCAAGCGGCTGTTTGTAAACGATGGCTTCCATCCTTTGTAGGGCCTGGAGTTGGGGAGCAGCTACAGAGGGGCAGGACCAGGGACACAGGCAGCCCTGTTGAGCCGGAGCAGGTCGTGTCGTCCTCTGGTGAAGCGAACAGCGCGGTCAGCGGCCTGGCCCTCTGGAGGCAGCAGCTCTGTGCAGTAGCCCACGTCCGCTTCCTGAAGTTAAAGAGTGAAAAGAGAGCCCTGCTCGCCCTGTGAGTACCTGCGCGTTTCAGACTCACAGGAGCAGCGTGCTGCCGACGCGGCAGGAGGGCAGACCTGCCGTGGGAGAAGCTCCAGCAGCTGCCCCCGGCCTTTGTAACCAGAAGCCGGGGTCTCTGTGGCTCTCTGTTTCATACTGCAGTGTGCTGCTGCTGTGTCGCTAAGTCAAGCCCAGTTCTTCTGGGACCCCGGGGACAGAAGCCGGGCTCCTCTGCCTGGGGGTGTAGCAGTCAACAGCACTGTGACTGTTTAAGCTAAGGGACTCAGCCACGCACACACACGTGCCCACTCTCCCCCAGCGCCCCTCCATCCAGGCGGCCAGGTGACCCTGAGCAGAGTCCCCTGTGCTGTCCAGCGGGTCCCTGTTGGTCACCCATTGTAAACAGAGCAGCGTGCGCGTGTCCATCCCAATCAACCAAGCATCCCTTCCCCGCCTCCTCCCCTCTGGCAACCATAGGTTCACACAGAAATCAATTTTACTTGCTTTGGTGGATATGTAATTAAGCCAGATAAAGTTCGGGATGTTTCTTTTAATTTTGACAGAATCTGCTCTGATCAAAGGGCTAAAGTCGTTTTTCAGAAGCTTGGAGTCAGGCCCTCGGTTCTGAGGACTTGCCTCTTTCCCCAGAGCGGCTCCGTGGCTGCTTTCATTTTAGCTCAGAATTCAAGTCATTTCCTGGAACTTATCTGTAGAGCTCCAGGCCTTTGTTAAGTCGTACCTCCTTGCATGAGTCCTCTCGCTACCCAGGACACATATTCATTAAAAAATATTTGTGAGTTCTCCTGCGTAACACTCTCTGCTAAATGTCTTATCGAATAAACACTTATTGAATAAACCAGACATGAGGTTTGGCTTTGGAGGGTGATTAGAAGCACACTAAAGAAGCATGATCAGCAGCAGCCAGGAGATGGAGGCGGCCTGGACGTCCGGCGACAGATGAGTGGATGAAGAGGCTGTGGTCCCTGCATACTGTGGACTGTCACTCAGCCATAGAAAGGAGTGAATCAGGGTGTGCTAGCGAGGTGGATGAACTTAGATCCTCTGTGCAGAGTGAAGAAAGTCAAAAGACAAAAAGAGATGCTGTCTATTAATGTATATGTACATACATATGGAATCTAGAAGGGTGGCACTGATGAACCTGCTAGCAGAGGAGGAACAGAGACACAGACATAGAGAACAGAGTCGTGGGTGCAGCAGAGGAAGGAGAGGGCGAGATGAACCGAGAACAGCTCTGACACACACACCCACAGCGTGTGAAACAGAGAGCTGGTGGGAGCTGCTGCAAGACCCAGGGACCTCAACCCGGTGCTCTGTGACAACCTAGGCGGGTGGGATGGGGAGGCTCAAGAGGGACAGGACCTGCGTATACCCATGGCTGATTCACGGTGTTGTACAGCAGAAAGCAACACAACATTGTAAAGCAATTATCTTCCAATTAAAAAAAAAAAGCGGAGCGCACAGTCAGACAACATCATCAGCTGCAATACTGGTACAAGGGAAATGATGTCCCAACGGGGCTTCCCCAGGAAGAATCTTACATGAGGGAGAATTTGAATTCGGTGTAAGAAAATGGAGCGTGCAGCTAAGGAAAGAAAGGAGATGAAAAAGCAGGCAGAGGAAGCAGTTTGGAGCATGGAGATACGTGAGGAGAGAGGACGAACTGGAATTAATTTGAGGCAGTTGACATCCTGCAACACGGGATGGACAGAAGAGTAAGAATAATGCTGATAATACATGAAACAGAGCTAAGGAGTTTGGGCTTTATACAAAGGAAGGAACTAATGAGGTTCCTTTGTTACTTTTGAATGGGTGATTGGTATGACTAGGACAGAAACTTAGGCCCAGAAACTTAGGCCAAGAAACTTAATTGCGCAACCGTGCAGAAAGATTTGGAAACGGTAGGCACTGGAGACAAGGAAAAGAGACATTGAGGGCAGTTGGAAAGAGGTCAGGAAAGGGCTCATTCAGGTCCAAATCTGCAAAGTAGGAGAGAGGTTTTGGAGGCAAGCAGTGACGATGATATGATAAGCAGAAAATTTCAGCCATTCAGAAAAGGGACATAAGGGAGAAAAATAGATCGAAACAGACTGAAGTTCAAGCTCAAGCAAATGAGAAAACGTCATTTACAGAAACTGGAAACAGGAAGGGGAGGAGGTTCAGGATGCAGGACACCTGGGTGCTGGCCTTGTGCCAGCTTGCAGCGTTCCAGAGGAAGATGGCAGGCAGGGCTGAACCAGGACGAAGAAGTGGGCACTGGAGAGCGATTTCAGAGTCGTCTGCCCCCGACTTCGTCAACTGGAAAGATGTGTTCAGAGGTGGAGGGCGAGGTGGTTTAGAGGTGCACGGAGACCCAGAACGGGCCCACGCGAGCCACCTCGTGTCAGAAGAAAGGAAGGAGCGGGGGAGCTCGTTCACGTGCTCACCAGTGTTTGTGACTTATTCTACTTTCGCACTGTTACCTGCTTGGACTGGAAAATCCACAATGGCTGCTACAGATGAATTGTTTTCTTTTCCATTTCCTCCTTGTAGATCACTGCTGTTCGGCATTACCTTCAGTCCTCAGCTTTTGGAGCATCTGTCTGATCGGTTACACCAAAAAAGCTATTCTTGGGGACTGTCTCCGAACATGTACTTCCTCTCCCCGGGACAACCACCTTGAGTCCCACTAACCCGCTTACTGGTCATCAATGGAACAGGTGAACGTGGGGCTGGGCACACCGGCTCAGAGTTGATTCGTGTTGAGAGACTCCCCTAGACCATAGGAACCACACGGGGAAAAGGAGTTCTGTATGTTTTAGAAAAGTGTAGGTGAGGCCAAACAAGAAACGAATTCCAAAGTGAAAAATGCAAGGCAGGGATAAAAGCGCATTTTGCAGGTTTACTCAAACCCTACAGCATGTTGCACACAGCAGCACAGGGGAATTTAGGGAAGGGGTTACCGACTGGTTTCTGAGGTCGTTCTGTAACATATTTTAAGTACTATGCAGTGGTGAGCTTTGGAGGAAAAAAATAGTTTCCACATTTCTAAGATGGAAGTTTAATATGGTCGAGGATTTGAGCGTTAATTTTAAGTAGCAGTTGCACACAAACAGAAATGGTAAGTAAACGCTTCAGCTGTAGGTACAGCAAGTTTGACGTTTCCTTGACACCAGAATGGATTTTAGCCCCACGGCATTGGTTCTGCCCTTGTGAGAAAATCCTTAAGAGTCCTTATTGTGGTATGCTTCGAGTGACATCATTTAGTGTTTTAAAATATATTCCTTTTTGTGTTTTACTTCATTTTTGCTTCTTTTGATCTTACCCACATGATAGGTCAAGCACTGATGACTTCATACATTCACTGAGGCACCAAAACATCCATTTAGAAGTGGACGCCTCTGGAACGAGAAATGGCCCCAGTGAGTCATTGTTCAACGGGGCCATCACTGTGGCAGGAGATGGCAAGGTATGCTGGGCTCTGGTGCCCGTCACATCAAAGACAGGCAGGAACGTGCAGCTTGAACAACATGCACCAATTGACACAGGCAGATGGAGTAGTTCTCATTTTTAGAGGTTAATTCATTCCGCACATTCTTTATTTGTAAACTGAACATATCACGTCCTGAAACAAAGCCTACCGCTCTGCTTAAGTGAGGCTGCATTATGGAGGTTTATAGTGAGTGCTTAACGTGAAAGTCGCTCTGTCATGTCCAAGTGTAGGAACAGAGACACAGACATAGAGAACAGAGTCGTGGGTGCAGCAGAGGAAGGAGAGGGCGAGATGAACCGAGAACAGCTCTGACACACACACCCACAGCATGTGAAACAGAGAGCTGGTGGGAGCTGCTGCAAGACCCAGGGACCTCAACCCGGTGCTCTGTGACAACCTAGGCGGGTGGGATGGGGAGGCTCAAGAGGGACAGGACCTGCGTATACCCATGGCTGATTCACGGTGTTGTACAGCAGAAAGCAACACAACATTGTAAAGCAATTATCTTCCAATTAAAAAAAAAAAGCGGAGCGCACAGTCAGACAACATCATCAGCTGCAATACTGGTACAAGGGAAATGATGTCCCAACGGGGCTTCCCCAGGAAGAATCTTACATGAGGGAGAATTTGAATTCGGTGTAAGAAAATGGAGCGTGCAGCTAAGGAAAGAAAGGAGATGAAAAAGCAGGCAGAGGAAGCAGTTTGGAGCATGGAGATACGTGAGGAGAGAGGACGAACTGGAATTAATTTGAGGCAGTTGACATCCTGCAACACGGGATGGACAGAAGAGTAAGAATAATGCTGATAATACATGAAACAGAGCTAAGGAGTTTGGGCTTTATACAAAGGAAGGAACTAATGAGGTTCCTTTGTTACTTTTGAATGGGTGATTGGTATGACTAGGACAGAAACTTAGGCCCAGAAACTTAGGCCAAGAAACTTAATTGCGCAACCGTGCAGAAAGATTTGGAAACGGTAGGCACTGGAGACAAGGAAAAGAGACATTGAGGGCAGTTGGAAAGAGGTCAGGAAAGGGCTCATTCAGGTCCAAATCTGCAAAGTAGGAGAGAGGTTTTGGAGGCAAGCAGTGACGATGATATGATAAGCAGAAAATTTCAGCCATTCAGAAAAGGGACATAAGGGAGAAAAATAGATCGAAACAGACTGAAGTTCAAGCTCAAGCAAATGAGAAAACGTCATTTACAGAAACTGGAAACAGGAAGGGGAGGAGGTTCAGGATGCAGGACACCTGGGTGCTGGCCTTGTGCCAGCTTGCAGCGTTCCAGAGGAAGATGGCAGGCAGGGCTGAACCAGGACGAAGAAGTGGGCACTGGAGAGCGATTTCAGAGTCGTCTGCCCCCGACTTCGTCAACTGGAAAGATGTGTTCAGAGGTGGAGGGCGAGGTGGTTTAGAGGTGCACGGAGACCCAGAACGGGCCCACGCGAGCCACCTCGTGTCAGAAGAAAGGAAGGAGCGGGGGAGCTCGTTCACGTGCTCACCAGTGTTTGTGACTTATTCTACTTTCGCACTGTTACCTGCTTGGACTGGAAAATCCACAATGGCTGCTACAGATGAATTGTTTTCTTTTCCATTTCCTCCTTGTAGATCACTGCTGTTCGGCATTACCTTCAGTCCTCAGCTTTTGGAGCATCTGTCTGATCGGTTACACCAAAAAAGCTATTCTTGGGGACTGTCTCCGAACATGTACTTCCTCTCCCCGGGACAACCACCTTGAGTCCCACTAACCCGCTTACTGGTCATCAATGGAACAGGTGAACGTGGGGCTGGGCACACCGGCTCAGAGTTGATTCGTGTTGAGAGACTCCCCTAGACCATAGGAACCACACGGGGAAAAGGAGTTCTGTATGTTTTAGAAAAGTGTAGGTGAGGCCAAACAAGAAACGAATTCCAAAGTGAAAAATGCAAGGCAGGGATAAAAGCGCATTTTGCAGGTTTACTCAAACCCTACAGCATGTTGCACACAGCAGCACAGGGGAATTTAGGGAAGGGGTTACCGACTGGTTTCTGAGGTCGTTCTGTAACATATTTTAAGTACTATGCAGTGGTGAGCTTTGGAGGAAAAAAATAGTTTCCACATTTCTAAGATGGAAGTTTAATATGGTCGAGGATTTGAGCGTTAATTTTAAGTAGCAGTTGCACACAAACAGAAATGGTAAGTAAACGCTTCAGCTGTAGGTACAGCAAGTTTGACGTTTCCTTGACACCAGAATGGATTTTAGCCCCACGGCATTGGTTCTGCCCTTGTGAGAAAATCCTTAAGAGTCCTTATTGTGGTATGCTTCGAGTGACATCATTTAGTGTTTTAAAAAATATTCCTTTTTGTGTTTTACTTCATTTTTGCTTCTTTTGATCTTACCCACATGATAGGTCAAGCACTGATGACTTCATACATTCACTGAGGCACCAAAACATCCATTTAGAAGTGGACGCCTCTGGAACGAGAAATGGCCCCAGTGAGTCATTGTTCAACGGGGCCATCACTGTGGCAGGAGATGGCAAGGTATGCTGGGCTCTGGTGCCCGTCACATCAAAGACAGGCAGGAACGTGCAGCTTGAACAACATGCACCAATTGACACAGGCAGATGGAGTAGTTCTCATTTTTAGAGGTTAATTCATTCCGCACATTCTTTATTTGTAAACTGAACATATCACGTCCTGAAACAAAGCCTACCGCTCTGCTTAAGTGAGGCTGCATTATGGAGGTTTATAGTGAGTGCTTAACGTGAAAGTCGCTCTGTCATGTCCAAGTGTTGCGACCCTACATGGAATTCTCCAGGCCAGAGTACTGGAGTGGGTGGCCTTTCCCTTCTCTAGGCGATCCTCCCAAACCCAGGCCTCCCGCATTGCAGGCAGATTCTTCACCAGCTGAGACACCAAGTGTGCTGCTAAAAATCATGTGATGTATTTTGTTTTAGTTTATGCATAAACAGTCACACAGCTAATGCTGTTGCAGTTGGTAGAGATCAAAATACTGAGCTCCTGGCTGTATACTGGGAATTAACTAAATAATATGAATGATGGCTCACGACACTTAGTGCTTTAGCCTTCCTGTGTTGTCCATAATTTGAAAGCTTTTCTACCATGTACTTTCATTAAATTTTATGTTTGCTTTCTGAGGACCTAGAATGCATATTTGCTATGCTTTAGGATCCCAGATTTTCAACAGCATGTAACACCGAAAGGCTGAATTGCTTTCCTGTTCTCATGGACATCATTAGCAATGGGCTACTTGGAATGCTTAATTCTTCAGAACACATTCAGATGGACAGAAGCACATATTTTGAGGTAAGCATAGTATTATCTCACTTTCCGTGGGTCATGAGACTCTGATGCTGGGAGGGATTGGGGGCAGGAGGAGAAGGGGATGACCGAGGATGAGATGGCTAAATGGCATCACTGACTTGATGGACGTGAGTCTGGGTGACCTCCCGGAGTTGGTGATGGACAGGGAGGCCTGGCATGCTGCGATTCATGGGGTTGCAAAGAGCTGGACACAACTGAGTGACTGAACTGAACTGAGCTGAGACATTTTCAGGAAAATACTTGAAATGCTGAAAGAACAGGGTAGTTTTTATGAACATATTATTGAATGTTTATGTTTTATATGCAACTAAATTACATATCTATTTATATGTACACACATATGTGTATACATACACATGCAATATTTAGCAACCATTGCAAAGCATTGTAACTTTAACCGGATGACAAGGCCAATGAACGACAGAAATACAATTAATTGGGAAAAAATGATGAATTGGGGGCATAGATCTGTTACCATCTGTGGCCCTCAGTAGTGGGACCTAGTTAAACAGCCAGCCTCTTAAATCCCAGGCTTTGAGACCTTGGAACAACTGAACTTCTGTAGGTCTAGGTTCAACAATCCACCAGAAAATGCAGACAAAAAGTTTATCATGGGGCTCCCCTGGTGGCTCAGTGGCTAAGAATCTGCCTGCCGATGCAGGAGACACGGGTTCACCCTCTGGTCTGGGAAGACCCCACAGGCCACAGAACCACTAACTCTGTGGGCCACGAGTGCTGAAGCTGCGCTCTAGAGCCGGAGCTGCAAGCCCTGAGCCCGCGCCCGAGCTCCACAGCAGAAGCCGCCGCAGTGAGAAACCGGCGCGGCAGAGAGGAGCCCGGGCGGCGGCAGACGAAGCAGGGAAAGTCACAAAGGGAGAGCCAAAACCTCATCACAGAGCGCCCTTACGAAGGAAACAAGGCAATGTAGGCAGGAGGTGTTGGGGCTGAGTTGCTAGAAAGGCAAGTGACGGGGCACATGGAAAACCAGAGGCGCTCAGTAATTGCACTTACTCTCATATTGAGGTTAGCGCTGTTTTTCTTGGGGATTCTTCAAGTTTCCATTAAAGAATGTTCAGCTGTGACTAGACCAGGGACCGGCTGAATTAGAACTAGGAGACGCTTTTGCATAAAATACGGATCCCGAGTCAGACCCTCACGGGGGTGACATGTGCAGACCCGTATCTGCGCGGCACCCCTCACGTCCCCCTCTGTGTTGAGTCTCCCTTTGCCTCGTTTAAATGACGCCTTGGGCATACTCTGTAGCTCTCGAGTCACTTTCTGTTGTCAAAATTTACTCCAGTGGTGTCCAAAACCTCAAGTTCTTGTCCGGTTCAAAGGCTTGTCAGCAGCAGCCTCGCGGGCGCGGCCCGGGGGGCTGTCCTCCCCTTCAGCAGCCTACTCTCTTGGAGCAGGGAGAGTGGCCTTGGCCTGCAGCACGCCTTGCCCCTCCTGAGTAAAATGCGGCGGGTGCTGGCAGTGTAGACGGAGGACCGGCAGACCGAGACAAGGACAAGGTGCTGAGGGCTATGCCGGCCATCGCGAGCTGTGGCTGCCCCGTCCCGTCTGCTTGCGAGGTGCCCCCGCCGAGCGGACCGGCGTGGTGGTCCAGGGGAGGGTCTAGCGTGGGCCCCCGCCCTCCTGGGGACGAAGACCCACTCAGCCCTGCAGAACAGCAGTCCCGGCGAGCTGCGCGAGAGACCTTCGAAACATCCTGCTTTCTACGGGTTTTGATTGTTTAATGTGCCATGGGTCAAGTAGTGGAACAACTTTGTCTCCTGGGTCTAGAACCTATAAGTTAGGGTTTACCTCACAAAATTCAGCTATTTAAGAACATTTTGTAATATATAAATATAAGTAAAATATAAGTTGCTTTCATTTCTTAGAATACATTTTAATGTTAAAATAGTTTAAATTTGCTGGTACTTTAATATTTAAATAGTTTGAATTTACCAGTAATAAAGAAAATGCATTAATCTTCAAATAAATATTTTGAAACTTTAAAGGAGTTATATTTAGTAACAGTTTTATCACTGTAGTGTCTTGGTTTCGGCATTAAATTATGTGGCAACTTTAAAAAAATGGGTTTACTATGAAATGGTTGCTACCTACCAGCCTAGCTGGCTTTGGGCGCCTGTGTAGTTAATTTCTCTTAGTGTGAACCCTGTCAATTCCCCCCTCCTCGACCCACTCCTAGTCTGCTCCAATTCCGAAAGCCCGTCTGCCTTGAGTCTAAAGCACAGAGCTTGCTTCCGACCCCACTCATGACTTTAACCGTCCATCAGAGTGTCCTGAAGGGTCCCCACTGGCCACCGTTCATGGCCCCACCTGACCAACCACTCAGATGGCATCAGGAGTCTCCGTGGGCTCCTCCAGGCCGAGCTCTACACACGCTGCCCACGGATCCACGTCCTCTAACATGGACAGAATGTGATGTTTATGAACCAAGTTTTGAGTGAGGGGTCAGCCATTGAGACTAACTGTGAATTTTCCATTCCCAAAGAGTGTCCCTGGTTACTCAGAGGGCAAAGAGCCTGATGCAGCACAGGAGACCTGGCTTTGATCCCTGGGTCGGGAAGATCCCCCGGAGGAGGGCATGGCAACCCACTCCAGTATTCTTGCCTGGAGAATCCCACGGACAGAGGAGCCTGGTGGGCTAGAGTTCATGGGGTCGCAAACAGTCAGGCATGACTGAGTAGCTAACGTGCACTACAGATACTCCAGACCTGGAAAGCCCGCAGGGGTGGCCACAGGCAGGGATCAGAGATGCTGAGGCAGACCTGGGAGCGCTGTCGTCCCCTTATCTCCACACGTGCTCCTCTATCAGGCAGGGCTGACCTGCTGCAGAGCCCAGAGGGGCCCTCCGCTTAGGGGGCTGAGTGCACCTAAGCCGCTCTCAAGGCTCAGGGTCCCGACCTCAGGCGATGAGCAAAGCGGTGAGGCAACCAGTCACCGATGCGATCAAGGCTTCGAGCCAGACCCAAAGCCCTCTAACCTGCACAGGACTCCGAGTCTCTTTAACTCAGTGCTTTTATGTGGAGTGTGGGCTGACCATTTTTCTCCAAGCCCAGACAGCTACCTACTCAGTAATTCATACCCACCGGCACTTTGAAAGCATTTGAGCTTTCTCCATATGCTGAACCAGAGAAATGAGCCGCACTGACTTGGTCTCAGGTTCTGAACGGAGCGCAGTAGCGCCTCTGTTGACAGCCCACGACCTCTGTCTGTTAAAATGTCCGCATCAGCGCAGTCAGCGTACAGCTGGGGAGAAGAGGTTGTGTGATTACGTCTCCCTTTCTTAACTGTGGGAGCGTAGTCAGTCCACGCGATGCAATGGAGTTAGCTCCTTCGTGAATCAATCAGGATGCATGTTCAAATGTCCCAGCCGCTGTAACACACAACTAAAGAAGCGAAGTTGCAAACAGGACCTTGAGAAGCACTCTGGGCAGTTAGACCGCTTCATGCATTGCAATGATTTGGTTTAGAGGTAGTGTAAATGAAGCCTATACCTGACCGCCATCAGCTCACGTTTGGCATGATTTCAGGAGCTCACGTCTTACGAGCACGGGCACCTGGGCGTGGCCTTCTTCTGGATCCCCGGGGGAGCCTGCTTCACTCCGTACATCGCCCTGGGCAGCGTCGGTGACTTTTTTATAAAGTGAGAGCAGCTCTCCAGCCACGTCCCGCTCCCTGCCCTGTAACACCCACGCGGGAAGCGTGAGACGCGATAGATACGCGCGGACAGACTGAATCGCTCCGCCGCATGCCTGAAACCAACACGACATTGTCAATCAACTCTACTCCCGTAGAAAATGAAATTAATAAAAGCCGAGAAATAAGAAAAAA
>SJYC01143654.1:0-42892 GCA_006408675.1 Madoqua kirkii
CCGGAGCCCCGAGCTGCGCTCAGCGCGCTGCGCAGCAGCTCCGGCCCGCTCTCGGCCTCGCATCCGGCAGTGTATATGGGTCAGCTATGTTCCTAACACCCTGTGACCCCACCCCATCTTATGACCACATGTATCTGTGCATCGTACACCTAATTCAAACAATGCTTGAAACAAGGGAGGGTCATTTGAATGACCATTTGAATAAAAGCTTGGCGAATATACGGAAGATGCCATTTGCCTTAAATGAGAGACCTCAGGAAGGATAGCTCAGAAGGTACCATCAGCTGGCTGGGAAGCGCGGATTCTGTCGGGCAGGTTCCACTTCCCTGCTGACACCATCCCACCCCCTTTCCAGACGGAGGCGAGGTTCTCTGGTGTAACAACCCTACGCAATGCACCAAGTACTTTGTCTCATTGCTGGAAAAGAGTGTCCCTTTAAAGCTTCTTTTTGCAAACATTCTATAAAAATGTCAGGAACCCACGATAGACTTTCTGTGCCTCTACGGTGCTTCTGTAGCAGGGAATCCCCTCCTCGAGTTTCCACGTCCTTAGTGTCCTCCGCTGGGGTTCCCTCTGCACCGCTGAGCCTTGCGAAAGGTCAGCAGGCGCTGCTTGTGGACTCAAATTAACTTTCACTTACCCTGCTCTTAAACTGTCCTTCTCTTGAGCAATTTCTCCCATAAGAAGCAAAGCAAGATGCCAATTATAAGTGTGCTGTTTACATTCGGCATAAAGCCTAAGAATCTTCCAGGAAATTGTGTACCTCCTTCCCTTGAAACTCTCTGCAGCTTGCAAGGCTCCACAGTGTCAGAGGCATCAGTAGCTTTGACAAGAAAAGAATAAGAATCTTCTCACCGCAGCAATGCTGTGTAGATCAAGGTGGCACACAGCATTATCAATGCCCCTGGAATAGGAACAGGCCAAGTCACACTGTCATTTGCTAAATTAGCATAATATACGAGAGAGACATAGGGGAAGTGAATGCTTTTGTGCTGCATATTTGCAATTTCTCCAGTCTAAACTATTCAAAAACTTTTGACGACTCTTTTGCTTCTTTATCAGAAAAAAGCTCACTCCCAGCTGCGGATTTCAGGCCTCTACCCTTCTGCGTACTGGTTTGGGCAGGCGCTGGTGGACATTCCCCTGTACCTCTCGATCCTCCTTCTAATGCAAATAATGGATTACGTTTTTAGCCCAGACGAGTTTGTGTTTATCATTCAAAACCTGGCAGTTCAGGTAAGTGGCAAAAGTTATCAAATGGTTTTCCTAGACTACTTTTCATAAATGCAATTACATTATTCATCTTCAACCAAAGAACTTCCCATTATGTTTGTTACAGCTTAGTTCTGGAAAGCTGAATTTAAGTTGTTTAGTCCCTAAGTCGTGTCCAACTCTTTGCAGCCCCATGGACTGCAGCACGCCAGGCTTCCCTGTCCTTCACTATCTCCAGGAGTTTGCTTAGATTCATGTCCATTGAGTCAGTGATACCATCCAACCATCTCATCCTCTGTCATCCCCTTCTCCTGCCTTCAATCTTTCCCAGCATCAGGATTTTTTCCAATGAGTCGGCTCTTCGCATCAGGTGGCCCAAGTATTAGAGCTTCAGCAACAGTCCTTCCAGTGAATATTCAGGGTTGATTTCCTTTAGGATTGACTGGTTTGACCTCCTTGCTGTCCAAGGGTTTAAATATAAATTTGTATTTAGATAGCATTTACCTTAGGTGACTGTAATATTTCTATTTTCAGACCCTGTGTATAATTGGCTATGTCTCATCTCTTGTTTTCTTGACATATGTGGTTTCATTCATTTTTCTCCGTGGGAGGAAAAACAGTGGCATTTGGTCATTTTTCTTCTTACTTGTAAGTATGCATATGGTGCATGTTATTTTATTTTTAAACTATTTTTAATAATTCTGAGAATATATATTGCAATCTGTGTAGTAAGCATGGTGGCAAATTAGTATTGCTTTCAGAATGTTAGACTTCGGTGAAACTATGCTCTCTTTATTCTAGGTCACGCTCTTCGCCATTGTTGCTAATTATCTGAATGAATACGGATTCCTAGCTCTGTCTCTCTGCACCATATTCATACCACCCTTCACACTGATTGGTGTTCTACTCATTTTTTCTGAGGTGAGTAATTTCACGTCTGTTCTGGGATCATGAAATCTGCTGTCGTTGGAGAAAACCCTGGATATGATACAACGTACGTAGAGCCCTCAGCCGGTCAGCGTTCGATGCCTGTCTTCAGAAGATCACTTCACTTCCCACAGGCCAGGGTCACAGTCTCCAGGAGGAAGCCCCGCCATGCTTTGTCAAGGTCAGAGGCAAAGGCGCAGTGGTGGAATTTTGCAGTTCTCTCGGTCACTCTCACACCTAGGGGCAAAGGATCTACCGGGAGGTGGCAGAGATGCCCTTTTTCTATTCATTCCGGACACATGAAGCTTAAGTTTCCTAAGAGATGTGCAGTGGGAAATGGCAAGTGGTCACTTGACACAGGAGCCTGAAATTCAGTGTGTGCGTTCAAAAAAAAAAGCTGAACCCTGAGATTCACATGCTTATGAGAGCTGTTTAAAGCCATAGGACTAGCTTGTATAATCTACAGAGTAAGCATTGTTAGATTGAAAAGAAGATGAAGCACTTGGCTTTGAACTACAAACTTTAAAGGTTGGGAAGAGGAGGACTCCACAAACCAGTTTAAGAAGGAGCCTGTGAGGGAGAAGAAAAAAAGGAGGAAATCTGTGCACCAGAATCTCATTTCTGAAACCCCCCTGAACACTTAGGGTAAATAAGGATGTGTGTCGGATGGCAACAAAGCCTGCTTCAAAAAGGATGGAGGGATTCATCTAATGAATGGTCTAGAAAGATGATAATTGAGAAGAAACTGCTGGGCTGGACCGGATTAGAGTCCTTCGTGATGTTCACAAGACAGGTTTCAGTGGGAGGGTGGACACAAAAGCTTAGAAGGAGCGAGCTTAGTACAGAATGCAGAGGGAAGAGCTAGTGAGGTGGTCATAGACACACAGTTCTAGGAGCTTTGCTGAAAAGAGTACCAGTGAGATGAAAGAGTGGATGAGTGAGAATAGGCTTGGGTTTAAGAAAGGAGATACTGTGCTGATCTGAGAGAAGTCTTAGATGGAAGCCAAGTCCTTGAAGATCTGGGAAAAGATGGCGTAGGGAGCACAAGTTTCGGGGGTGGGAGGGGTCCTGTCACTAAAGCTGGAGTCTCCCAGACGAAGACGGAGAGGATGGACTTGTGCACCCAGGGCGGGGCTGAGAAGAGTGGATGAGTGAGAATAGACTTGGGTTTAAGAAAGGAGATACTGTGCTGATCTGAGAGAAGTTTTAGATGGAAGCCAAGTCCTTGAAGATCTGGGAAAAGATGGCGTAGGGAGCACAAGTTGCGGGGGTGGGAGGGGTCCCGTCACTAAAGCTGGAGTCTCCCGGACGAAGACGGAGAGGATGGACTTGTGCACCCAGGGCGGGGCGGTGGTGGGACGAGAAAAGTGGGCCAAGTCGAGAGAGTGGCACTGACAGCGCACACACCAGCGCGTGTAGGGCCGCGAGCCAGCGGGAAGCTGCTGTGTAGCCCGGGAGGGCTCAGCGCTCTGTGATGACCTAGAGGGTGGGCTGGGGAGGGGGCAGCTCAACAGCGAAGGGATGTATGCATATTCGTGTAGCTGATTCGCTCCACTGGCCGGCAGAAACCAACACAACATTCATTGTAAAGAGATTAAACTGGTCTTGGCCCGGTCCAATTTTAAAAATAGATGCCACAGGAAAAAAACGACCATGGCCAGAGCACATGGAAACTGGAATGTTCTCCTGTCTTAGGGGGAAAGGGTAAACTATCATCTGAGCGAAGTGAAGGGAGGTCCTGGGACTTTGAAGGTAGAAGAAAGACGTGAAAAATTGTTTCAGAGGGCAGGTCAGCAGAACGAGATGGTGCTAGAGGACCGCCCCCAACTCTACGTTTCAGTGAAGTCAGCAGAGCGAAGTTTCTGTCATCTTTGCTGCTCTTGTGTAACGCAGGAGAAGCGGAGAGTTAGGTTTGACCAGGGATAGGGTTTTGCCAGATGAGTTGATGAAGCAAAGGGGTCAGGGGCCGCGTTTCTGTATAAAGAGGGGTCAGGACAACGGACCGTGGTGTCTAAGCTCGGGAGTGAGGAAGGGGAGGAGACGAGGGGGTCTGTGGACAGAAGAGTGGCAGGTGGAGCGTCACCAACTCCAGGTTACAGAGAAAGGATGCTCAGAATAAAATTGGCGGCAGACGGGGCAAGAAGCAGGGAGCCTGAAGTCGATTTTGGATATGATCCAGTCCTTGGACCTGAGCAAGATGACGTCAGGAGCCTGGCAGGTCATCCGATATGAAAACCATCATCTCAGACGCTGGATGGCTGTGCTGGTCAGAGACTTACTACATGGAACTAAAGATGCTCAGAAAAGAAGTCTTGGGAGACACAGCTCGAGAAAGAAACAAATCCTTAGCCCCTTGTTCACACAAGAGTTGGGAGACCTTTTAAACAGTGCGGATGCAAACCACGTGCCTTTGAGTGTCGGCAGGTGAAAGCCCAGGTGGAGAACTTTGTCTTCTGGCTGACGGACGGCCACAGGCATCCTCCAGAGCAGGGGGAGCGGGTGACGGGGCAGCGAGACGGTTCTATAGCACAGGCATGGCGAGAAAGGCAGCGGGCAGGGGGCAAGTCCAGGCACGTCTTGCCCTTGGCTTCAGCGGGTCCCGCAACACCCCCCAGGTTTCCACCAGCAGAACAAGTCCTGCTCACTCCTGCCCAGACGCCCCTGAGCTGCAGCCAGGTTACAGGTAGGCCGCCAAGGGACCCTGGAAGCAAGGAAGGCGCACGGTTAGGAAATGAAAGCCCAGGTGGAGAACTTTGTCTTCTGGCTGACGGACGGTCACAGGCATCCTCCAGAGCAGGGGGAGCGGGTGACGGGGCAGGGCGACGGTTCTATAGCGCAGGCGTGGCGAGAAAGGCAGCGGGCAGGGGGCAAGTCCAGGCACGTCTTGCCCTTGGCTTCATCGGGTCCGAACACCCCCCAGGTTTCCAGCAGCAGAGCAAGTCCTGCTCACTCCTGCCCAGACACCCCTGAGCTGCAGCCAGGTTACAGGTAGGCCGCCAAGGGACCCTGGAAGCAAGGAAGGCGCACGGTTAGGAAGTGACTGTTACCTGAGGCAGAAGAGGGCTCACGCGGGGCGCAGACGAGTCTCTCAATGGGCACCATTTTTTGTGGGAAGAGATTCGCTCACAGATCAAGGTGCATGCAAGCACCCCTTTCTCCTCGTTTCACAGATTTCTCCCGACTCTGTGGAGTACTTGGGGGCTTCAGAGCAGCAGGTTGCATTTCTGACATTGCTAATCAATCGTAAGAAGACGCTTTCATTTAAATGTTCTTGCCTAGGGGGACCGCTCTGTATGCTCTGTGTTAAATGAGCAGGTTTAATTCCACCTCTTCAGGTTTAATTCCTCGCTTCCGGCATCTGACCACTGGTTAATACGCATCATCTGATGCTGAGTGGGCAGCCCAAACTCTCAGTGGTGTGGGTGGTGCTAGTATCAACTCATCACTATTTCTTTTCTTACAATAATTTTCATATTTACTTAGAAATAAACAGAGAAGCCTCATGGGCTCCCTCTGGTTGCAGAGAGCCGGGCTGCGCTCTAGCTGTGCCGGGTGGGCTCCCCACTGCCCCGGCTTCTCTCGAGGAGCACGGGCTCAGGGCGCTCCGGGCTGTGCAGCTGTGGCTTCCGGGCTCAGTTGCCCTGTGGCACGTGGGATCCTCCCAAATCAGGACTTGAACCCATGTCCCTGCACTGGCTGGCAGATTCTCCACCACTGAGCCACCAGGGAAGCCCAGCTTACTATTTCTGTCATGATTTCTCTCAAGTACAGTAACACAGACTAGGAGAGCTTCATAAAATATTAGTTCTATTATCTTTCAATCTTGTGAAAATGTTACCAAATCCTTAAAAACCTTGAACATGATCAAGCTCCTTAAATCATTTCCAGTATGGAAGTTGCTTTTATATTGATGCTCACTGTGATTGTCTTTCTCTCCCCAGCCTTACCTTCATTTCTTCTTTTTCCTCTTTATCTTATGATGTCTGGAAATGAAATTTAGGAAGAAACCAATGAGAAAGGATCCTGTGTTCAGGTTAAGAAAATTCAAATACTATTTCACGTCTTATTTTAATACTCATTGTTTAAAGACATTTTAATATGTCTAATTAGTCACATAGAAAGTCTTGTGTTGTTTTGAAGGGACTGTGTAGCGTTGTTCAGTCACTAAGTCATGTCCGACCTTTGTGACCCCATGGACTGCAGCACGCCAGGCTTCCCTGTCTATCACCAACTCCTGGGCACATCTATGTACACAGTGGGATAAGTCTAGGCATCCAGGAAGGAGGAGTAGCTGAGCAAAAGGAGGAAAGCTGGAATAAACACCAACTTCCTGCAGATTTGAGAAGGCCGCTGGAACCAACTTGGAGGCCTGTGTTGCAGGACCATGAAAAGCTAACCAGAAGCTCGGTACTGGAGGGTCTTGGATAGAGACGCTTAGGGAGGGTTTTGAAAGTTACGCGATGGAAGATGAAGATGTGCTTTGAAAACCTTGCCTTACTCAGAAGAGGAATCAAGCTCAAGTCCAGCTTAAGCGAGAGAGAGAAGGAGGGGGTGGGGAGACAGCTTTGTGTTGGGGCGTCGGCTGCCAGCGAAAGTTTGGGAGAGAGACGGGGAGCAGCCGTAACCAGGGGTGTGAGACGATGGAGGAGAGAGTTCGGTGGGTAGCAGTCGGGAAAGGGTGATTCTGAAACACATTCCCAGGAAGTGACAATGCTCAGTTACTAGTGAGCCCGAGTCCTGGGGTCTGAAGGTCCTGCCTCCGATGGTAAGCACTTTGGTCCACTGCTGCCCCAAAGCCTTCAGAATTCTGAAGAATCTGAGCTAAAATTATAGTCCCTAGGTTCCTTTCATGTGCAGCCCTGCCTCAAAATCCTTTTCCAGAGAAGTGTGTGCTGTTTTATTATTTAAAACGAAGTCGCGACCAGTAAGGAGCGTTTGCTCAGGCGAAAAGCCGGGATGATAGGAACGTAGCGTCACTGAGGGGAGCAAGGCTGTTTGAAAGGGGAACGGTGTCGACTAGAGACTTAGAGATTTTGCTGTGGATTCTTTACCAGCTGAGCCGCAAGGAAAGCCCCACAGCTACTCCATCTGTCCAAATAACTGACCGCAGTACATACAGAATTCGCCATTTGGGTACACGTTTTCCAGCTGGAAACCTCTTAGATTCACACTGTCTTGCTTGTAGAATTTCGCCAAGGAGCAGTGCCGTTTTTGCAAACCCAGAGAAACCTGAAGGGGAGGATGAAGACGCCCAGACGGAAAGAGGAACAGCAGACGCCGTGGCCGCCCGGGACTCGGAGGAGGTAGAGCCGTGAAATCGCCGGCGGACACTTGACTCTGTCAGGGCGAGGGGCCGGGGTGCAGTCTTACTTTTCTGAAAACACGTGAGGTCCTTTAGTTCTTACATATGGAGCCCATTGTTTGACTTCTGTGAATGTGCAGCACCCACAAAGATGAGAGACCCGAGGAAACACACACACACTGACTTCTTCATGCCTTTTCAGAGTCACAGTTTTGGCAAATAAAGCTAATCCTCACGGAACCAAAGCGAGCCTTCCTGAGATTTCTAAACTGAGTCAAGTTCACTGCAAGCAGTTCACGGGAGAGAGCTCATCTGAGGTGTGTGTCTTTGTGTGCCTGGGTGTGTCTGTTTGTGTGTCTGTGTGTATATTTGTGTGCCTGTGGGTGAGTGTATGTGAACACACATCTTCACAGACCTACTGGTTGAGTGGATGTCTCTATTCCAGTCTTCAGAGGAAGAGCACACAGCCTCAGCCCCCCGGCCACCAAGGAAGGCCCACAGCATCGCACATTTGAAGGGCAGACGCTGTGGCCACTGTGCAGAAGGTGAAGGCCAGAGGGCGTGCTCACGCGAGAAGCCGATGGCTCCTGGTTCCCCTTCGGCTCTCAATCCACGGCAGCCAGTCGTCCTTAGGAAATGAAGAGGCGCTCATGCCATCACCCTGCTTATAACCCCGCAGCGGGAGCGCGGCCAGAACCTTCCCTGGGGCCGCAGGGGGCCCTGGAGGGTCTGGGCTCCGTGGATGACCCTGGCTCCCACTAGCCTCCGATGGTCTTCCCACGGTGAGACCTGCGGGGGTGCTCCCCGGGGGCTAGAGTGCTCCGCCCTCGGCCTTCCCTGTCTGCTCATGTCCTTCTCGTCACTTTAAAATCTGCGTCCCCAGAGGCCTTCCCCTGTGGCTTCGGGGCTAACACCTTTGTTGCCCTGAAGGCGTCCGGTGGGCGCTGTGATTCGCTCACGTGTGTGCTTGCTGGTGTGCCGAAAGCTGCTTCTCTCTCGAGACTGAAAGGTCTGGGAGGTCAGGTTAGCGAGGGCTCTCCTCCTCAGTCCTGGGCAGAGGCGATACAGCCCCGACCCGATGTCACGGGCTCGCCGCGCCAGGGCAGGCCCCGGTGCCCACTCCCAGCTCTGCCTCGAGCGGCCTCCTGCACGATTCCAACAAATGAGGCTCGTTTGTTTCCTCAAGTGTGAAACAGGGCCATCCAGCTGATGCCCCAGTCCGGTCGGGTGTTTCTGAGGCCAAACACAGAAAGTGTAAGCACCGGTAAACATACACGCCTGTTATTCTATGGCACACTATCCGGCTCGTAAAAAATAATAAATGCATGTATTTATTGATACCTATGTGCCACACTAGTGCTGAGAAGTTCCCACTTACCTTAGTTCGGGATTTCTCAGGTTTGGCCCTGGGGACATGTTGGGGTTTGGGGGGTGAGGATGCTTGTTTCTGTTGTTTATCTTCTCTTTTTTGAAACTTGAAAAATATCTTTTTATTTCACATTGCCAATTAACAGTGTTGTGACGGTTTCAGGTGGACAGCAAAGGGACTCAGCCATCCACATGCATGTGTCCATTCTCCCCGAATTCCCCTCTCATCCAGGCTGCTGCATAGCACTGAACAGTGTTCCCTGCGCTGCACAGCAGGTCCCTGCTGGTTATCCACTTTAAATATAGCCACGTGTATGTGTCCATCCCAGCCTCCCTAACTATCCCTTCCCCCAGCCCTCCCTCTGGCAACCAAAAGCGTTTTTCTGCATCTGTGGGTCTGTTTCTGTTTATCAGTTCAGTGCACTCACGAAGTCGTGTCCGAGTCTCTGTGACCCCATGGACGGCAGCACGCTAGGCCTCCTTGTCCACCACCAGCTCCCTGAGTTTACTGACTCATTTCCATCGGGTCGCTGATATCATCCAACCATCTCATCCTCTGTCGTCCCCTTCTCCCACCTTCAATCTTTCCCAGCATCAGAGTCTTTTCCAAGGAGTAAGTTCTTCGCATCAGGTGGCCAAAGTATTGGAGTTTCAGCTTCAGCCTCAATGCATGTATTTATTGATACCTATGTGCCACACTAGTGCTGAGAAGTTCCCACTTACCTTAGTTCGGGATTTCTCAGGTTTGGCCCTGGGGACATGTTGGGGTTTGGGGGGTGAGGATGCTTGTTTCTGTTGTTTATCTTCTCTTTTTTGAAACTTGAAAAATATCTTTTTATTTCACATTGCCAATTAACAGTGTTGTGACGGTTTCAGGTGGACAGCAAAGGGACTCAGCCATCCACATGCATGTGTCCATTCTCCCCGAATTCCCCTCTCATCCAGGCTGCTGCATAGCACTGAACAGTGTTCCCTGCGCTGCACAGCAGGTCCCTGCTGGTTATCCACTTTAAATATAGCCACGTGTATGTGTCCATCCCAGCCTCCCTAACTATCCCTTCCCCCAGCCCTCCCTCTGGCAACCAAAAGCGTTTTTCTGCATCTGTGGGTCTGTTTCTGTTTATCAGTTCAGTGCACTCACGAAGTCGTGTCCGAGTCTCTGTGACCCCATGGACGGCAGCACGCTAGGCCTCCTTGTCCACCACCAGCTCCCTGAGTTTACTGACTCATTTCCATCGGGTCGCTGATATCATCCAACCATCTCATCCTCTGTCGTCCCCTTCTCCCACCTTCAATCTTTCCCAGCATCAGAGTCTTTTCCAAGGAGTAAGTTCTTCGCATCAGGTGGCCAAAGTATTGGAGTTTCAGCTTCAGCCTCAGTCCTTCCAAGGAATATTCAGGGTTGACTTCCTTTAGGATGGACTGGTTGGATCTCCTTGCACTCCAAGGGACTCTCAAGAGTCTTCTCCAACAGCACAGTTCAAAAGCATCAATTCTTCAGCACTCAGCTTTCTTTATGGTCCAACTCTCACATCTGCACATGACTACTGGAGAAACCATAGCCTTGACTAGACGGACCTTTGTTGGCAAGGTAATGTCTTTGCTTTTTAACATGCTGTCTAGGTTGGTCACAGGTTTTCTTCCAAGGAGCAAGTGTCTTTTAATTTCATGGCTGCAGTCACCATCTGCAGTGATTTTGGAGCTTAAAAAAATAGTCTCTCGCTGTTTTCATTGTTTCCCCCTCTATTTGCCATGAAGTGATGGGACCGGATGCCATGATCTGAGTTTTCTAAATGCTGAGTTTTAAGGCAGCGTTTTCACTCTCCTGTTTCACTTTCGTCAAGAGACTCTTTGGTTCTCCTTCACTTTCTGCCATAAGGGTGTTGTCATCTGCGTATCTGAGGTTTCTGTTTTTAAATAAGCTCATTTCTATCATTTCTTTCTAGATTCTACACATAATGTCATATGATATTTCTCCTTCTCTGTCTTACTTCACTCAGTATGACAATTTCTAGGTCCACCCATGATTTTTAAGCTTTTTATTCCATATTGTCAGGTTAGTTGATCAACAGTGTGGCTCCGGTGTCATTTTGGACCAGATCGTTCTTACTATGAAGGGCTGTCCTGTGCGTTGTGGGATGCTTAGTAGCAACCTTGGCCTCAGCCCACTAGGTCCTCAACCAGGACCACACAAGTGTCTCCATGCGGGCCAGATGTCCCCTGGCAGCAGGGCTGGAAAAAACTAGCGTATTTAATCTTCACAATATGCTTGTGAAATATCCCGTAACTGTAACGATTTTAACTTTGGAAAAACAGAATCTTCAACAAATACCTGTTCCTAGGGCTGTCTGGATCAGTACATGAAGTCAAGGATTGGGCACCAGGCTTACCAGGTGGCTCAGTGGTAAGGAATCTGCCAGGCAGTGCAGGAGACAGACTCGGGTCGGCTGCCTGGATCGGGAAGATCCCCTGGGGGAGGATATGGCAGCCCACTCCAGTATTCCTGCCTGGGAAATGCCAAGGACAGAGGAGCCTGGAGGGCTACAGTTCACGGGGTCACAAAGAGTCCGAGGGGTCACAACCAAATAGGCGACCTTGGATTCTTTCACGGACTTGGTAACGGAGTCCAAACTGTGACAGGAAGCTGTCCTCTCACAGTGTGGAGCATCTGCCTTTTCATTTTCAAGCATCTTTTCCGCAGAGCTGACGACCACCCACTCACTCTGGACTCTTGGCCGCCAGCGAGCAGGAGGACACCACTGAAATCACACTCAGCGCCTCCACGCGTGGTTTTGGAGGGAATGTGAGAAAGGCCTTGTCTCTGCAGGCGCTGCTCGCAGGGGGCAGCAGAGGGGCGCCCCCGGGGTTCCTGGGGGACTGCCCCAGGACAGCGCGCTGTGGCCCAGCCTGACCATGAGGGAGCACCTGGAGGTGTCGGCCGCTGTGAAAGGGCTGCGGAGGGCGGACGCCACGGCCGCTATCGCCAGGTGCGTGGGGGGGCCTCACCTGCTCCCCACCTGGGCTGGGACGCCGTCACACAGAGTGAGGTGGGTGGTGCTCAGAGCGCCTCGCTTGTGGAGCATCTAGACCCCTGCTCAGTGTCTAGCCTTAAGCCTGGAGAGGAAAAGGCCATGTGTTATTATTTCTTAACTGATGCATAGTTGACTTACAATGCGGCGTTAGTTTCACATGAACAACAAAGAGACTCAGTCTTATTTTTTCTAGATTCTTTTCCATCGTAGGCTATTACAAGATACTGAATACAGTCCCCTGTGTTATACAGGAAATCCTTGTTGCGTAGCTATTTTATGGATAGTAGTTTCTATCTGTTAAAACCAAAGTCCTAACTGATCCCGCCCCTTACCCCTTTCCCCTTTGGAAACTGTGTTTCTCTAGCTCTGTGAGCCTTTCTGTTTTGTATATAGAATCACTTGTATTATATTTTTAGATTCTACATATAAGTGACATCACATACTGTTTGCCTTTGTCTGACTCACTCACACTAACTTCACGGTGCATAATGTTCTCTCGATCTCTCTGCATTGCTGAAGGCGACAGTATTCCATTCCTTCTCACGGCTGACTCATCTCCCACTGCTGGTGTGCACCGCACCTCCTTAACCAGCTGACCACTGACGGGCATTTGGGTGGCTTCCACATCCTGGCTACTGTGAACAGAGCCGCAGTGAACGCTGGGGTGCACGGATGGGTTCAGACTGAGAGTTTTCGTCTTTTCTGGGTGCCTGCCCTGGTGTGGGATTGCAGGATCTTTGCAGGACCATATAGCTTCATATACTCACTGTTCTCGGTACAGAGAGAAGTCACTGCAGATATGAGTCTGGCTGCCAAGAAGGGTTCATAAAACACCCTAGGTGGTTTCAATCTTAGGATCACTCTGAGCCTCATTAAACTCTCTGCATCTGTTCTGACTTGCTGTTTCTCCCTGATGCATCCCCTGCCCTGAGCAGGGTGCTGTGGGTCTGACTCCCCCTGCTTCCCGCAGGCTGGTGGACGCGCTGAAGCTGCAGGACCAGATGGCACTCCCCGACAAGGCCTTACCCGAGGGGGCCAAGAGAAAGATAGGACCGGGCCAGGCTCCCCCCACATCCTCCACGCACGCCCCCAGGCCGGCGCCGCCGAGGCTCTTCTCTGTTGCAGCTGAGCTTCACCTGGGCGTCCTGGGGAGCCCGGCCGTGCTGCTTCTGGACGTGCCGACCGCAGGGATGGACCCCAAGGGGCAGCTGCAGATGTGGTGAGGGGCGTTGGGGCACCCCTGAGTGAATGTGCCACACTGCTGGTTGTGTTGGATCCAGTGGTGAGAGCGGTGAGTTTTCGTGTGCTGACGGATTTCCTTCCCCTTGCACTCACTTGTATGAATGCACCTAAGCAACTGCTTTGCATTTGTTATTTGGAAATTTCCCACTAAAAATGTCCTTGATGCAATAAAAAAAGAAAAAAATTACACCACACCATTGCTTATAAAGGGAAAGACGTCCACAGTATCAGAAAAATACAATATGAAGAAAAAAATCCTTATGTCATATCACATCCAGCTTTTATTAAGGAGAAAAAGGTAATTGTGGTCGCCCGCCTCGCCGATAAGGAGAACGCCACAGACAGGATTCTTCTGACACGCAGTTAATTGTTACAGCTCTTTTAGGAAGTGGCGAGAGGGCCCCGATGCAGGGAAAGCGGTTGCTTATATAGCCCAGAGGGGAGGCGTGTCAACCTCTGATTGGCTCATAACAGAACAATTGTGGTCGCCCGCCTCGCCGATAAGGAGAACGCCACAGACAGGATTCTTCTGACACGCAGTTAATTGTTACAGCTCTTTTAGGAAGTGGCGAGAGGGCCCCGATGCAGGGAAAGCGGTTGCTTATATAGCCCAGAGGGGAGGTGTGTCAACCTCTGATTGGCTCATAACAGAACAGTTAGAATCCCTGATTAGCATATCTGTGTCAACCTCTGATTGGCTCATAACAGAACACTGTTAGAATCCCTGATTAGCATATCCGTTTGACGCCAAGAGACGCATCTTGCGCATGCGTCTTTTTTAGCCTACATATTTGTGAAGAACCAGGAAGCAGGAAACCGGCGCCATCCTGCAATGGCGGCTGCGGCTCCCGACAGGTAATTGTAACTCAATCCTCACTCTAAAAATTTCATTTTCATCTTAGCTCTTCCAAGTAAGTATTCAAGGCTCATCTTTATATTTAAGCAGATCAATCTATTAAGTTTAAATCTTTTGCAACATCACCCGATACATAATTCTTACAGAGGGAAGAATAAATTCCAATGTATTCTCTTTTTTGGCATGCAAAATATTCATTTTATGTTATTTAAAAATTCTTTTATTGACGTATATTATATTAGTTTCAGTTGTACAATATAATGATTCCAAAATTTGTTATAGATTATACTCAACATATTCTCTAATCACTTTAAGAATTTTCTGAAATCTGTCATTCTGTGCTTTGGGGCATATGTCTTTATCATCACGCTTTTACGTAAGGTCTCATCTTTCCTCCTACTGCCTTCTCATAAATTTTATTGAAACGCAGCATCTTTGTAGACAAGCCTGCACCTACTATCATGCCCTGCATTCAGCCCAAGCCCTGCTCCGAATGAGACACCCTGTTTGCTTGGTTCTTTCTGTGCCGTTGTCCCTCTGAACCTCCTGTCTTTGAGGAGTGAGTCTGAATTCACTATTTGTTTCCTAAGTGCCAGTGGAAACGTCGCTATGTTACTTTCACGCTGTCTGGAGCATCCCCACTAGTTGACGTCTACTTTCCGTGGCCTCACTTCAGGCAGCTGATCTGGGCCTCCTTCAGAAGCGCGGCGCGGGGCGCCCTGCTGAGCACCCACTCCACGGCCAGGGAGGTTTTTGAACTGTGGTGTTGGAGAAGACTCTTGAGAGTCCCTTGGACTGCAAGGAGGTCCAACCAATCCATCCTAAAAGAGATCATTCCTGGGTGTTCATTGGAAGGACTGATGCTGAAGCTGAAATTCCAATACTTTGGCCACCTGATGCGAAGAGCTGACTCATTGGAAAAGACTCTGATGCTGGGAAAGATTGACGGTGGGAGGAGAAGGGGACAACAGAGGATGAGATGGTTGGATGGCATCACGGACTCAATGGACATGGGTTTCAGTGAACTCTGGTCCGCTTCTGTCTAGAGTGCCATTCAGCTCATCCAGCCGCCGCAGGCAGATTCTCTCCCTGGCGAGTCCCTGGCCAACGTGCCTCCTGTCAACACCACTCCTCTGAGCTTTGCCTCCAGGAAAGGGCACTGACTGGAGCATCGTCCTGCTCATAACCAATAGGATGAGAGCTCCAGGCGGCAGCCAGCCCGCTCCCGGCAGAAGGACAAGGTTGGGGCAGCCACCTCGTCGCGGTTTCTCTTTGTGGCCAGTGTGACCCACGCCGGAGAGGGACCGGTCACTCCAGGTTCGAGACTTCAGGGTAGCATCGAGGGTGGGCTGCTGGCTCCCTGCTCCAAAGCCTTGACTCGTGTTTTCAAGTTCCATCCCTGGCATGTTTCCCAGAAAACTGAGGCCTGTTCCAGATCCTCTTTACTTGCTGAAATTCCGCTGAGCCACGCTGTGTCTTCCTGCAGTGAAGACCCTTCGGGAGCAGTCCAGTCCTGCCGTTTTCAGGAGAGGCTCAACAGGACGTAATTGTGTGGCACTGGTTGATCAGGGCTATAGAAAGGTGCGACATTATTATTACGCACGAAGCATCGGGGGAATGCTGCAATGAGACGAAGAAACAAATCTCCTAGCTCATCACCACACTGCCCACACACATTCTCAGTCTCTCTGCTCGAGGTTGAATGCGCTAGAGCTGTGACCTGAACAATGCTGCCCTTTGCAGGCAATTTTAGGCAGAGTCCTTGGACTATTTTCACAGCGAGTTCACCTATACACAAGTCCAAGGGTGCTGATTTTTTAACCTGCTAAAGCCTCTCAAAGTTCAGTCCAGGGAGAGTTCCTGCCCTCCATCTCAAGCACAAGCTCAAGTGTATTACAGCCTTGCCATAGATTCTGCACTCACCCAGAGCCAGATATTGTGGAGTGTGAAATCAAATGGGCCTTAGAAAGCGTCACTACGAACAAAGGTAGTGGAATGATGGAATTCCAGGTGAGCTATCTCAAATCCTGAAAGATGATGCTGTCAAAGTGTTGCACTCAATATGCCAGCAAATTTGGGAAACTCAGCAGTGGCCACAGGACTGGAAAAGGTCAGTTTTCATTCCAATCCCAAAGGAAGGCAATGCCAAAGAATGCTCAAACTACCACACAATTGCACTCATCTCACACACTAGTAAAGTAATGCTCAAAAGTCTCCAAGCCAGGCTTCAGCAATACGTGAACCGTGAACTTCCAGCTGTTCAAGCTGGTTTTAGAAAAAGCAGAGGAACCAGAGATCAAATTGCCAACATCCGCTGGATCATGGAAAAAGCAAGAGAGTTCCAGAAAAACATCTGTTTCTGCTTTATTGACTATGCCAAAGCCTTTGACTGTGTGGATCACAAGAAACTGTGGAACATTCTGAAAGAGATGGGAATACCAGACCACCTGACCTACCTCTTGAGAAACCTGTATGCAGGTCAGGAAGCAACAGTTAGAACTGGACATGGAACAACAGACTGGTTCCAAATAGGAAAAGGAGTACGTCAAGGCTGTATACTGTCACCCTGCTTATTTAACTTCTATGCAGAGTACATCATGAGAAATGCTGGGCTGAAAGAAGCACAAGCTGGAATCAAGATTGCCGAGAGAAATATCAATAACCTCAGATATGCAGATGATACCACCTTTATGGCAGAAAGTGAAGAGGAACTAAAAAGCCTCCTGATGAAAGTGAAAGAGGAGAGTGAAAAAGTTGGCTTAAAGCTCAACATTCAGAAAACGAAGATCATGGCATCTGACCTCATCAGTTCATGGGAAATAGATGGGGAAACAGTGGAAATAGGAAACAGTGTCAGACTTTATTTTGGGGGGGCTCCAAAATCACCGCAGATGGTGATTGCAGCCATGAAATTAAAAAGACACTTACTCCTTGGAAGGAAAGTTATAACCAACCTAGATAGTCTATCAAAACCAGAGACATTATTTTGCCAACTAAGGTCCATCTAGTCAAGGCTATGGTTTTTCCAGTGGTCAGAGTGAACTCTGGGAGCTGGTGATGGAGAGGCTGCAATTCATGGGGTCGCAAAGAGTTGGACAGGACTGAACGACTGACTAAACTGAACTGATAATATCCTGCATAAAGCACTTGACTGTTGCTGTTCAATCTCTAAGTCGTGTCTGACTCTTTTGTGACCTCACGGCCTGTAGCCCACCAGGCCCCTCTCTCCGTGGGATTGTCCAGGAAAGAACACTGGAGTGGGTTGCCACTTCCTCCTCCAGAAGATCTTCCTGACCCAGGGATCAAACCCACGTCTCCTGCATTGGAAGGCGGCATCTTCACCTCTGAGTCACCAGGGAAGTCCAAAATCAACTATACTCCAATTAAAAAAAAAAAAAACTTACAAAAGAAAGAAAAGTAGGCGGAAAGTGGTCTTGGCAAATCTGTACCAGGCCTGGCTCGTCTCCATCCCAGGCAACAGGGACCGTGAACCGTCCCAGGCTGCTCTCCTTCCCCTTTCTCCCTGAGCTCAGCCTCTCAACTTTGCTGTGGATCCCCCTCCTTCATCCACTCCTTCATCGCTCTGCCCACCCGCCCCGAGCGATGGCTCAGCCAGCTTCCACCGGCCGCAGACGCACCCGCCTCCCTCTCCTCTCCTCTGGCCCCAGGTTCTTGTCTCTGACGGTCTAGGAGCTTCCAGTGGAAGATGCTCCACCTGTAGCCCAAGCTCCCGTCAAATGAGAGGAGAGTAAGAGCTCTAAGCTTTGAAATAAGGTCCCGGAGAGCGGATCATTCCAAGTCATAAGGTAATCCATCAGCATGACAAGAAATGGGACGTGACGGACTGTGTTCAATTTAAAGGTTAAACTCTTAGACTGAATTGTAGGACCAGAAAATCAAGGGGGTGGAGAATCCTGCGTGTGTGTTTGGGGGCCAATGGGAGTGAGTTTTGCTTTGAGGGGTGTTTCTATGTATTTGTCTATGTGTATGTCAATAAAACTAGTCAAAAGTCTCTGCATTTAAGGAGAATATCAGTCTTTCTTTGTGGACCGCAGATGCACATGTATTTGGAAGTAAGTTTTATCTGGGCGTGTGTATTATTTCATTGCCTTAGAAGCTGACCTGTTGCCTGGCCCCTAAGACAGTCTCTCTGTGTCCATTACGCCATAAAGCTGACCACATGGCCCCACCACCACCAGGCCTGGACGCCTGCCCCACCCGAGCCCATTTGCTCCACTTCTCTGAAACATCCAGGATCATCGGTATTCTCTTTTCCTTGTCACGGCTCACAGGTTACCTTTGCTTCTTTGCCAGCTTTCCTGAGGAAGGGGTCTGACTATCCTGGTTCTGGGAGGCTGCTCCCACCCCTGCCCGTAGCATCCAGGGTCCATGGCGCAGCCTCCTTCCATCCTGGGAGCCGAGCATCCGGCCACCTGGACCTCAGTCCCTTGCAGCTCTCCCCTGATTGGCACTGTGGTGGGCCCCAGCCTGGTACTGCTGGGGACACATCACCCACCTGTTGGGCACCGATCCCGCCTCTTACCACCCTTCTCAAGCTACTTTGGTCAATAAGAAGGGTCTTCAATCCAGCTGAGGGCATGTGGCATGGTTTCCAGCGAGAGGTCACAAGCATCTTTCTCTATAATCTTCTTATACAACCCTTTCCAGAAGGCATCTTTCCTCCACCTCGTCCCTCTTTCCAGTCATATGAGGGGCAGAAAGCTTTCTCAGCATTATTTATCCCTTAAATGCACCTCTCAATAACTGTGCAGCTCACAGACATAACACCAGCCCTTTGCCCCAAATCCCAAGTGAATGGATTGGTATATTTTCGACTGAGTTCTGTGCTTAAACCATGAACAATAATTACCTTAACTTTTCTATTTAAGATTTTTTAAAAACTGATTTGTGCTATCAGTCTAGTTCAGTTGCTCAGTTGTGTCCAACTCTGCGACCCCACGGACTGCAGCACGCCAGGCTTCCCTGTGCGTCCCAGAACTCCCGGAGGCTTGTACTATACGCCGACTTATGGGACCATCTGGATGTAAAACTGTGTGGAGCCCTAACGTACCTCCTTCTCTGCTCAGCTGGGCAGAGCTTTGACCTGGAGGAGCACGGCCTCCCCAGCGCACCCTGGCACAGGTGGGTCTGGTTCACGGTTTCGTACCATCCCTGGAACGTGAAGGCAGAAGGTGTCCAACGCTGGGCACTCACTGAGAAGCAGTGTGATGCTCCTGTCTCTGTTTCAGCTATTCCTGGAGCTCTCCAAGGAGCAGGAGCTGGATGATTTAAAGGAGGAGCTTGACCCTCAGGGAGGCAGAAGTTCGTCCCACAGGAAAAGCCTTGAAGCTCCAAACCCCCCATGTCCCCCTTTGTTTTCTAAGACATTCATTTTTATAGCATCAATGTCATATTTGTAGAGACCATAGTGTAAGCACTGATGTGGTTGTCTGTGGGTGGAGAGGAGGCGTGAGGGCTGGATCACTGCAGTGATAATGTGACAGGGCCATGTGGCTGAGCCCAGCCCGAGGGAAGGTCTCAGTGTCTCTACAGGTTACCCTGATTCCATTCCTCTGTATAAATGCTGAATAAACAAGGTTACTTTTATAAAATCGTTTCCATTCCTGAGTATGATAAACAAATGTCTTTAATTTTTTTATCACAACCTTAATTAAAAAAAAAAAAACCTTACCACCTCACCTAGACCCCTTTCCAATTTGGAGAAGGCCAACACCAACAAACTCTAAGATAATTAATTAAACTGCCTAGAGGACTGGAAGATGGGGGGTTGGAAAGAAGAGGACAGAAGACTTCCCAGAGCTTTTTATTCTCAGAACTGCCACCTGGACCAGTTTTGATAGAGAGATCGCGGCCATGGTTTGGGATCATTCAGCATGAGATTCTATTGGACTTACTGCAAAAACGCGAACCTCAGCTGCTCGACATTTAGTTCCAGCTGTCTCAGCAATGCCACACCCAGTTTCTGCTTACTGGAAAGTCCTTCACAGAAGTCCTTCCTTTTCTCTGATGAGGGATTTTGAATAGCAGAGATGCTTCAAAACAAATACAAAGAGATGGTTATGTCTGGGTGAATGCAAATTCCTGGAACTCTATGCTGCATATCTACCATTCCGAAGATGGGAAGTTACGGAGAAATGGTGTTCTGTGTTTCAGAAAATTGAAGAGCTTGCCTCCTTTAAGAAATCCCAGCTGGGCAAAAAGATGTTGGCAAAGAATTCAGAGAAGGAGGGTATGAGTTCTGGGAGGAGAAGAGCGGTGCTGTTGGTGAGAAAAAGGTTTCATCTACTCCTTAAAGATTCTCTCAGCTGGTCTAATAATCAAATCAACATGTGCCAGAGTAACAGGAGAAAAACAAATGGAGCTTCACACATCTGGGAACCCTACATGCCCAAGAGATTCAAAGACAAAAGGGAAGAGAGGAGCTAAGAAATGAGCAGGGACCTGGGCCTCCGAGGGGAGGACCGGACGGGCAGAAGAGCAGGTGCTGAGTGATTCTCGGAGGCCACTCAGATAAAAGGGGTCCGTGGCAATTGTTCTCCTCCTGGAAAGGCCCCCTTTCCATTCTCCTAGGTAACTGGCGGAGGGGCTGACGTTTCTCTTGAGGCCACAGAGTCTCAGCTGCCTTGGGCTCAGGATGACCCACGTGCCCAGACGGCACCTGTTGGGGACGCTCATTCTGATCCCCTTCGAGGGGCTGCTGACGAGCTTCCTTCTCAAGTATTTCCTCTCTTGGGACTTTTGGGGGAATCAGACCAGAAAGCATTACATGGCTTACGTGTTAGACTTCAGTGACCCCATACAATGACTGTGCCTCTTAGCTTAGACGTACACGGATTTTAAAAGAAAACAATTAGGGACTTCCCGGAAGTCTCCCGGTGAAGACTTCGTCTCTCAGCGCAGCAGGTGTGGGTTTGATCCCCAGTCAGGGAGCTAAGATCCTACCCACCATGAAGCCAAAAAACCAGAACAGGAAAAATGGAATCCATACCACAACAAATTCAACAGAGACTTTTAAAATGTTCCACATCTAAAAAGACTTTAAATTTTTTTCAAAGTAAAATAAAATGATTACATTGGAGAATACAATATTCTCAATTATTATTCATTGTTCATACCATCTTGTCCTGATTGGACTTCCCTGGTGGCTCAGAGAGGAAAGAATTGCCTATAGGAGACCCAGATTCCATCCTTGGTTTGGGAAGATGCCTTGGAGAAGGGAATGCCATCCCACTCCAGTATTCCTGCCGGGAGAATCCTCCGCATGGACTGAGGAACTTGGAAAACTATAGTTCATGGAGTCGCAAAGAGTCAGACACAACTGAGTGACCAACAAACTCTAAGATAATTAATTAAACTGCCTAGAGGACTGGAAGATGGGGGGTTGGAAAGAAGAGGACAGAAGACTTCCCAGAGCTTTTTATTCTCAGAACTGCCACCTGGACCAGTTTTGATAGAGAGATCGCGGCCATGGTTTGGGATCATTCAGCATGAGATTCTATTGGACTTACTGCAAAAACGCGAACCTCAGCTGCTCGACATTTAGTTCCAGCTGTCTCAGCAATGCCACACCCAGTTTCTGCTTACTGGAAAGTCCTTCACAGAAGTCCTTCCTTTTCTCTGATGAGGGATTTTGAATAGCAGAGATGCTTCAAAACAAATACAAAGAGATGGTTATGTCTGGGTGAATGCAAATTCCTGGAACTCTATGCTGCATATCTACCATTCCGAAGATGGGAAGTTACGGAGAAATGGTGTTCTGTGTTTCAGAAAATTGAAGAGCTTGCCTCCTTTAAGAAATCCCAGCTGGGCAAAAAGATGTTGGCAAAGAATTCAGAGAAGGAGGGTATGAGTTCTGGGAGGAGAAGAGCGGTGCTGTTGGTGAGAAAAAGGTTTCATCTACTCCTTAAAGATTCTCTCAGCTGGTCTAATAATCAAATCAACATGTGCCAGAGTAACAGGAGAAAAACAAATGGAGCTTCACACATCTGGGAACCCCACATGCCCAAGAGATTCAAAGACAAAAGGGAAGAGAGGAGCTAAGAAATGAGCAGGGACCTGGGCCTCCGAGGGGAGGACCGGACGGGCAGAAGAGCAGGTGCTGAGTGATTCTCGGAGGCCACTCAGATAAAAGGGGTCCGTGGCAATTGTTCTCCTCCTGGAAAGGCCCCCTTTCCATTCTCCTAGGTAACTGGCGGAGGGGCTGACGTTTCTCTTGAGGCCACAGAGTCTCAGCTGCCTTGGGCTCAGGATGACCCACGTGCCCAGACGGCACCTGTTGGGGACGCTCATCTGATCCCCTTCGAGGGGCTGCTGACGAGCTTCCTTCTCAAGTATTTCCTCTCTTGGGACTTTTGGGGGAATCAGACCAGAAAGCATTACATGGCTTACGTGTTAGACTTCAGTGACCCCATACAATGACTGTGCCTCTTAGCTTAGACGTACACGGATTTTAAAAGAAAACAATTAGGGACTTCCCGGAAGTCTCCCGGTGAAGACTTCGTCTCTCAGCGCAGCAGGTGTGGGTTTGATCCCCAGTCAGGGAGCTAAGATCCTACCCACCATGAAGCCAAAAAACCAGAACAGGAAAAATGGAATCCATACCACAACAAATTCAACAGAGACTTTTAAAATGTTCCACATCTAAAAAGACTTTAAATTTTTTTCAAAGTAAAATAAAATGATTACATTGGAGAATACAATATTCTCAATTATTATTCATTGTTCATACCATCTTGTCCTGATTGGACTTCCCTGGTGGCTCAGAGAGGAAAGAATTGCCTATAGGAGACCCAGATTCCATCCTTGGTTTGGGAAGATGCCTTGGAGAAGGGAATGCCATCCCACTCCAGTATTCCTGCCGGGAGAATCCTCCGCATGGACTGAGGAACTTGGAAAACTATAGTTCATGGAGTCGCAAAGAGTCAGACACAACTGAGTGATTAACACTTCACTTCACTTCATCTTGAGTAAAGGAGATGAGACAGCTTACAATAAAAATAAAGTGCTAATAAAGACTATTAGTACATGAGTTAAAAAAAAAAAACAGGAAAACTAACTGATACCAAGAAAACGCATAGTGAGGAGAGAAAAAATGGATAAAAATTTAGGCATACGTAAAATGATACACCATTTGTGAAAATGGTTTTAAGATGTAGTGAAATAATTTTTCATTCTTAAAAGGGCTGCAGCCGTATCTCAAAGGAGTTGGTCGAGTCTGACCAAATTTCACAGTAAATGGACGCCTGGCAATGCTGCAGCTGCAGGAGACCTCTGGGAAAGAGGGTGGTGTGTCCATCAGTCTAGAACATTCCACAAAACAAAGGGGAAGTTAAAAGTCGTCCACTATGAAAATAACCATCACGATGACATTCTAAGGAAAACTTTTTCTTCCTGTAAGCTGCATGAATGCTGGTATGTGAGAACTTGACGTCACATGCACATTCATCTGCCTTGTCTCATAAACCACAGAGCAGCCGTCACACCACGTCCCCTAGAAGCAGAGCGAGCAGTCAGGCAATTCTCCTTCAGAGAGAAGACGCGCAAAAGTGGACAGAACTGCAGTCAAGACTCACAGTCTGTGCCTTTTTGAGTCAATTACTGAGCATGTTCTTCTCCAAGGGATCTTCCACAGTTTGGGTAACGTGCCAAAGTGAAGTTGTTCAAGGTCAGGGGGGAGTTTGAAATTTCACAAACTTTGGATAAGTATTTGAGACCGATAAAAGAAAATCTTCACAGTACTATTTGCTTCACAGTTGCTCACTAGGAAGCTCAGCAGCCACGCCGTTAAGGTCTGAGTACGACTTCTTTTGTGCCTTTTCCAAGTCAAAAGAACAGGCCTGGCTCTGAACCTGTTTATCGTTAGTAAATCCTGGAAAGAAAACAAGCTCTTCCATAAATTGTCTTTTTAAAAAATCAGTGAAAAAAAAGCGTGCTTTCTCTTTTTCCTTGTTCCTGAGACTTTGGTGCAAAGAAGTCCAGTTTTCACCACTCCACCTCATGATGACCTGACGAACTCCTCCCAGACACTCATGGTTTTGCTTCAGAAGGATCATGGAGCCTCGCTCTGCTGCCATAGCCCACCCCAGGGTTCAGGAAAGCCTTGATGGAGAGCAGCGTGCCCAGTCTTCTTTCTCAAATATAACAGGGAGTGGGGAGTCTTGCATAAGAAGTGGAAAATGGTTTCGTTTATTTAGGAGGCTACAGGGGCCTCAGCTGTGGCCCGTGGGGTCTCCCATCCCCGATGCGGCACTTGGGATCTTCAGCTGTGGCCCATGGGGTCTAGCTCCTGACCAGGGATGGAACCCAGGCCCCGGCACGGGGACCATGGAGTCTTCTTGGCCCCTGGACGACAGGGAAGTCCCTGGCTGTCTCAATCTTAGATGGAAGATTTCTGTTTCAAGATAAATACATCCTTCCCCCCCGACTCCACATCCTTAGAGACTGTGAAAAAGATGAGAAAAATAAATGTATCATGAGTATAAAAAAGAGAGACTCTTGGTAGATCAGAAAATGTGAAGAATTTCTGAAAAAAAAAAAAGAAAGAAAGCTACCAAGAGCACATTGAAATAGAAAAATCACCCCAAATTACAGGTCACGGAGGACTAAGAAAAAGTGGGGGCTCCACTCGTAGCAAGGGTGGATGGGGGTAACAGGGGCCTGAGGCCATATTACAGACGGGCTTTCGAAAGGCTGAGCTTACCGAACGCCTTCCAGGGGCCGCAGCGTTCATCCGGCAGGCAGGCCGGGGAGGTGCGCGGAGAGGGCGCGCGGATGGGGCTGGCGCGGAGGAGGCTGCGCCCCGAGCCGCGCCCCGGAGGACGAGCCCTGCGCGCCCTGAGCGCCCGCCCTCCGGGGCGCTTACCGAGATGAGCCGCGGCTGTTCTCAGTCTCGGGCTGTTTACGCCACATTCGTGATGAATTCTTCCCCGCTGAAGGCATTTCCACGAGTTCCTCATCCCACGTACACGTCTATTCTCTTTCTTTGCACGCTTATATGTACATGTACCATTATTCCTGCTTCTTCAGTGTTTCGACCACTTCTTTCCCTTTTTCGATTAATTTAAAAACCTTTCCATTTGCTTCTCCAAGTGCTGCTGGCTGCGCTGGGCCTTCGGCGCGGTGCGCAGGCTTCTCCCTGCGGTGCCGCCCCTGGCTGCAGAGCACCGGCTCCAGGCTCACGGGCTGGCGAGTTGTGCTGCACGGGTTTAGCTGCCCCTCACCTCGTGGGGTCCTCCGGGACCAGGGATCGAACCCATGTCCCCTGCATTGGCAGGTGGATTCTTAACCACTGGACCACCAGGGAAGTCCTCGATTTTTATTGGGTCACTAACGTGCTAAATTCTGAGGTTATGCAGATGAAGAAGATACACTCTCTACTCAAGAACCTTAGCTGAGAAGGAGAGAGAGACAAATTAGGTGATTCAAATAAAATATAACAGAGGCTATAATTCACGGGTGTCTAGTGTGTTGTGAAAGCAAAGAAGAGGCTAATAGTTCTTCCTGGGGACCAATCCACCATCACTCTCCCCTAACTGGCCACACTATTGAAGGAGAGTGCAAATTTTATTATACAGTATCTTATCAAACACACCTTATAATACTCAACCCAAATTAAAAGAAAATGTGAATTTAAAGGCTATTTTTTTTACTTATGCAAATATCTTTGAAGCAGACTAGGATTAAAAAAAAATCACCAAAGCATGGGGGACAAATAAGTGAAATAATTTTACTACCAGATGTGATCATTCTTAAGTTTTACTTGTAGTTTTTGCCTAACAAGTTACCGATCAGCTCCCATAAAATATAGTTGCTTCAATTATTATAACATAGCAAATCCCAACTTTGATAAATCATTCTTTATCATTTTGATTTGTTTGTTTGATGTGAACCAATTTTAAAGTCTTTATTGACCTGATTACAACATCACTTCTTGGCTTTTTGGCTAAGATCATAGTGGTGGCTCAGACGGAAAGCGTCTGTCTACAATGTGGGAGACCTAGGTTCAATCCTTGGGTCAGGAAGTTCCCTGGAGAAGGAAACAGCAACCCACTCCAGTACTCTTGCCTATAAAATCTCCTAGATGGAAAAGTCTGGTGTCCATGGGGGTCGTAAAGAGTTGGACATGACTGAGCGACTTTCCTTTTTCCTTTCTGTTGTTTATGTTCTGGGTTTTTTTGGCTGTGAGGCGTGTGGGATTCTTAGCTCCCGGACCAAGGATCAAACCCACCCCCTTCATTGGAAGGTGAGGTCTAAACCACTGGACCACCAGGGAAGTCCCCATTCTTTCTTATTAACTTATTCTTTCTCCTGTGTATCTCTAAGTTAACATCACCTGACACTTTGCTGCACAGACAATACCTGCCTCTCACAATCCAAATTTTCCGTTAAAATGTTAATCCAGTTGCACTTGAGCTTTGGGGTACGATGAAGCACTTGCTTATAGGACAGCACGAGGTCTTACTGGATTCAGAAATCCGTGAGGGTTCAACATCGCCTCCATCTTGGAAGAAATAAATAAACCGCTTGACCTCTGACACCTCACGGAATTGATGTGTAACCAGAAGGAGCCTCTCCTTGGCACTGAACCTCCATTCTCTGAGCCACTTGGGAAGGCAGAGTCTCACATCTGCTTTGACTCACGATGCTGGACTCAAAAACCATTCTGTTGATCTGTTTTTTGGTGTGGGAATTTAGTGTATTGTGGTCACCCTGGACAGATTAAATACTTGTGATGTTTCCCATTAAGTTGTTGACTTCCTGCAGCTGTCGAAAAAAATCTCTCATTAACACTGGCTTCGAACATCAGAGGCCAGGCCCTCCTCTTAATCATTCGCATCTTGCCGTCACTGCTGCGCGGAGGCAGCAAATACACCCACATGTCCAGCCAGGCTGGCCATTCGAAAGTCTGCAGGTCCAAACTGATATCATGCTGTTTAAAAGAGGCAGCTGCACAAACTGATCATCCCGTTTTGCTTTAAAATTAACTCAAGAAGGTTTTGCTTGGAGAAGTATAAAATACAACAGCACGTTCTTTGCTGTTGTCCTTCAGTCGCTTCAGTCATGTCCGACTCTGTGGACCCCATAGACGGCAGCCCACCAGGCTCCCCGTCCCTGGGATTCTCCAGGCAGGAACACTGGAGTTGGGGGCCATTTCTTCTCCAATGCGTGAAGGTGAAAAAGCGAAAGTGAAGTTGCTCAGTCATGTCCGACTCTTAGCAACCCCACAGACATCCCCTCCGTCCACGGGGTTTTCCAGGCAAGAGCACTGGAGTGGGGTGCCGTCGCCAGGGTCGTAAAGAGTTGGACATGAGTGAGCGACTTTCCTTTTTCCTTTCTGTTGTTTATGTTCTGGGTTTTTTTGGCCGTGAGGCGTGTGGGATTCTTAGCTCCTGGACCAGGGATCAAATCCACCCCTCTTCGTTGGAAGGTGAGGTCTAAACCACTGGACCACTAGGGAAGTCCCCATTCTTTCTTATTAACTTATTCTTTCTGCTGTGTATCTCTAAGTTAACATCACCTGACACTTTGCTGCACAGACAATACCTGCCTCTCACAATCCAAATTTTCCGTTAAAATGTTAATCCAGCTGCATCTGAGCTTTGGGGTACGATGAAGCACTTGCTTATAGGACAGCACGAGGTCCTGTGACTGTCTTACTGGATTCAGAAATCCGTGAGGGTTCAACATTGCCTCCATCTTGGAAGAAATAAATAAACCGCTTGACCTCTGACACCTCACGGAATTGATGTGTAACCAGGAGGAGCCTCTCCTTGGCACTGAACCTCCACTCTCTGAGCCACTTGGGAAGGCAGAGCCTCACATCTGCTTTGATTCACGATGCTGGACTCGAAAAACATTTTGTTGATCTGGTTTTTGGTGTGGGAATTTAGTGTATTGTGGTCACCCTGGACAGATTAAATACTTGTGATGTTTCCCATTAAGTTGTTGACTTCCTGCAGCTGTCGAAAAATCTCTCATTAACACTGGCTTCGAACATCAGAGGCCAGGCCCTCCCCTTAATCATTCGAATCTTGCCGTCACTGCTGCGTGGAGGCGGCAAGTACACCCACATGTCCAGCCAGGCTGGCCATTCGGAAGTCTGCAGGTCCAAACTGATATCATGCTGTTTAAAAGAGGCAGCTGAACAAACTGATCATCCCGTTTTGCTTCAAAATTAACTCAAGAAGGTTTTGCTTGGAGACGGATAAAATACAACAGCACGTTCTTTGCTGTTGTCCTTCAGTCGCTTCAGTCATGTCCGACTCTGTGGACCCCATAGACGGCAGCCCACCAGGCTCCCCGTCCCTGGGATTCTCCAGGCAGGAACACTGGAGTTGGGGGCCATTTCTTCTCCAATGCGTGAAGATGAAAAAGCGAAAGTGAAGTTGCTCAGTCATGTCCGACTCTTAGCGACCCCACGGACATCCCCTCCGTCCACGGGGTTTTCCAGGCAAGAGCACTGGAGTGGGGTGCCGTCGCCTTCTCCAGCCTCCCTCATTAGCAGGTGAATTCTGTAGCACTGAGCCACCAGGGCAGCCCTCTTGTGTCCCACCGTTGGGGACTGTGAGAATAAAAAGGGACTGAAGGGAGCAAAGCAGTTGAGTCCTTACTGGTGCCTTCAGGTCCGGTGACCAAGGCCTGTTGGAGCATCTATAAAAATAAAATAAGAGGAATTCTTTGTGGAAAGAGCATAAAAAAATGGAGCTGGTTTGGCACCAAAAGAAACTGGAGCCAGGCAGGCAGAATAGATCTGGGGTTTCGTCCTGTACTTTGCCTTCTTAGAAAGCCACAAACAGACAGCTCTAAAGACTTCTAATTCTGCTCAGGGTCCCGCCTGGAAAGCCCGGAAAGAGGCTCTGAGGACAGCCGACCACCGGAGACGCGAGGTCAGGCTGTGGGGCCGTGGTCAGGCTGCGAGGACCGCTCAGTCCCCTTCCCAGGCAGCCCAGCTGGGACTTCTGTGGTTTTGTCTATAAATCCCTTGCCCACCTTCCCACCCCCATTTACAAACTTTGCAAACAATAAAGCTGTCCTTTTGCTTTAAGACAAACCTAAGACTTTATTTACTTCTAATTTAGGACAACCGGAGATGGCACCCCACTCCAGTGCTCTTGCCTGGAAAATCCCATGGACGGAGGAGCCTGGTAGGCTGCGTGCATGGGGTCGCTGAGGGTCGGACAAGACTAAGTAACTTCACTTTCCCTTTTCACTCTCATGCACTGGAGAAGGAAATGGCAACCCACTCCAGTGTTCTTGCCTGGAGAACCCCAGGGACGGGGGAGCCTGGTGGGCTGCTGTCTATGGGGTCGCACAGAGTCGGACACGACTGAAGCGCCTTAGCGGTAGGACACACAGCCCTTAAGGAAAAGCGTTTATCATTTGCAGCCAAGCTTTGCTCTAAAATGCCTATAACCAGCATAACTGGGATCGGCAGCCTCTGAATTTCTTACCACCTACCAACCTCTGCCAGTTAAGTGTTCCTCCAAACGTGGCAACTGAGAATGTTTTTTTCAGTACCAAACTTCATTCATTGACTTCTTGCGCTTGCGCAGGTCAAACAGAGCCCCACGGTGTCCCGGATGTGGCCTGTTCACCTTTGGGTCCCAAGCAAACGCTGAGGAAGGTTACACTGGAGACGCTGGATGGAGCGGCAACACAGCCCTCACCATCTGCACGGACGGACCCTGAAAACAGGGAGGTCAGGGCAGGAACTCAAGAAACGAGTTCACCAGGGGAGCTGAGCCTGCCGCCGGACCCTCGGCCCACCCCGGGGTCGCCCTAGCCGGAGCGGCTTTCTGCGCCCCACCCTCGTTCCTCGGGTCTTCAGCCCAGACCACCGTCCAGCTGGACTGCCTTTCTTACGCACAGCAACTCACAGCAACTACCGTCCCACCGGAGGCGCGTGCCGCGTCACCTTTCCCCTCTCCTCTGCGGGTGGACATTCGGGTTGGTTCCATGCCTGGATCACCACCATTCTTAAACCGTCTCAGGCAATCAGTTAAACCAGTACAGAGAGTAACAGATATGCTTAGATGGCGAAAAGTATACAGAGAAAACACGGAGCAGAGTACGGGGGGCTGAGAATAAGGGCACAGAGCGAGTGGACGGCTCTTTCACCCAGAGTGGTCGGCGCATCAAGTGAGATCGGGGCCAAGACGTGAAGCAGGTGAGGAGATGAACTGCCTGCGGGAGAAACGGGGGTGGCGGAAGGACGTGTCCTGGGAGGGCGCCTGGGAAGGGCGAGGGACGAAGGACCGCGGTGGGGAGGCGCTGAGGAGGAAGGAGAAGAGGGCCAAGGTCAGGGAAGCAGGGGGGCTGTAAGCGCTTAGACCTGGACTCAGCAGACGGACAGTCCCTGAGGAGGCTGAGCCCCATCCCGACACGCTGGGCGTGTTTTGAAAAGGCCCCTCTCGCTGCGGTGTGAGCAGTAACCTGTAAGTCTCAGACGCGGAGAACTGAACTCTGATACCCGAGCAAAAGTTGTTTGAAACAGACAGTAACCAGAGACTCAAGAAAGAAGGACGTCAAGGCTGTATATCGTCACCCTGCTTATTTGACTTGTATGCAGAGTGCATTATGTGAAACGCTGGGCTGGATGAGGCACAAGCTGGAATCAAGATTGCCGGGAGAAACATAAATAACCTCAGATATGCAGAGGACACCACCCTTACGGCAGAAAGCAGAGAAGAACTAAAGAGCCTCTTGATGAGGGTGAAAGAGGAGGGTGAAAAAGTTGGCTTAAAGCTCAACATTCAGAAAATAAAGATCATGCCATCTGGTTCCATCACTTCATGGCAAATAGATGGGAAAACTGGAAACAGTGAGAGACTTTATTTGGGGGGGCTCCAAAATCACTGCAGGTGGTGACTGTAGCCCTAAAATTAAAAGACGCTTACTCCTTGGAAGAAAAGTTATGACCAACCTAGATAGTATATTCAAAAGCAGAGAAATTACTTTGCCGACTAAGGTCCGTCTAGTCAAGGCTATGGTTTTTCCAGTGGTCATGTATGGATGTGAGAGTTGGACTATAAAGAAAGCTGACTGCCGAAGAATTGATGCTTTTGAACTGTGGTGTTGGAGAAGACTCTATTCCTTGGACTGCAAGGAGATACAACCAGTCCATCCTAAAGGAAAGAAACCCTGAATATTCATTGGAAGGACTGATGTTAAAGGTGAAATTCCAATACTTTGGCCACTTGATTCAAAGAACTGACTCATTGGAAAAGACCCTGATGCTGGGAAAGATTGAGGGCAGGAGAAGGGGACGACAGAGGATGAGATGGTTGGATGGCATCATCGACTCAATGGACGTGGGTTTGAGAAAGCTCTAGCAGATAGTGAAGGACAGGGAAGCTGGTGCCGAAGTCCAGGGGTTCGAAGAGTATTGGACACAACTTAGCGAACCACAACAACATATGGACATGAACTGACTTTGTCTTCTTCCTCTGACCTTCCCACCTTGGCTGGGTGAGTGCCCTTCAGAACTTCCTGCCCATTTGCAAGGGTCCACGCAACATACACAAGCTATAAAGTGATCCAGAGCCTCAACAGCACCTCCAGGCTCTGCCTTCCACTCTGGACCTTGGACTCTGTCATTTCTCAGCTGCATTCCACCCCTCATGTTGCGCTTTGGGTCAAAGACCAAGTTGGACTACATGCCTGGCTTTCCTATTTTGGTTTCTTGATAAGATATCCTGTTTCCATCTCTCTTAGCCCACATCCCCTGAGCCAGGAGCAAATGAGTCTTTGCTCCCTTGCAACAGACAAATGTAGATACTTGGGTGAATGGGACATGGGTTTATTTGGGAAAGGAATAATAATGAAACTAAGGTTCTCTTTCCCAATGTTCTGCTAATACTCCAAGCAAAGCCGGAGGGGTTCTTGGGGCAGAGAAGGGTACCTAAAGGCTGTAAACTGAGACAGCGGGGGGCTTCCCTGGTGGCTCCGCCTGCCAAGCAGGAGCTGCTGGTTCAACCCCTGGTCCCGGAAGATCCCACGTGCGCCACAACTGCTGAAGCTCGCGCGCCGCAGAGCCTGTGCTCCGCAAGAGAGGCCACGGCACGGAGGAGCTGAGCCCCCCGACCAGAGAGCAGGCCCCGATCGCCGCAGCCAGAGAAAAGCCCGCACAGCGACAGAGGCCCAGTGCAGCCAAAAAGAAAGCAGTTTAAAAATAAACAGGCTGAGACGGTGGCTTCCCCAACCTTGGGAACAACATATTATTTTTAAATTGTTTTAGTTGGAGTATAACTGCTTTACAACGTTGTGTTAATTCGTGCTGTACAACACGGGGAACCAGCTCAACGGATACACATGTCCTGGCCCTCTTGAGCCTCCCTCCCCGTCTAGGTCATCCCAGAGCCCCAAGCTGAGCTCCCTTGATGTACAGCCGCTTTGCTTCCCACTAGCCATTTTACGCGTGGTAGTGTGAGCATATCAACGCGTTCTCAGTTCATCCCACCTTCTCCTTCACCTTCTATGTCCGCAAGTCAGTTCTCCACACCTTCCTCCCTATAAAGGAAGAAAGAAAGTGAACTCGCTCAGTCATGTACAGTTTTTTTCGACCGCATGGACTGTAGCCCACCAGGCTCCTCCGTCCGTGGAATTCTCCAGGCAAGAATACTGGAGTGGGTTGCTGTTTCCTTCTCCAGGGGATCTTCCTGACCCTGGGATGGGGCCCAGGTCTCCCACATTGCAGGCAGATGCTTTACCGTCTGAGACGCCAGGGAAGCCTGTTCCTGCCCTGCAAATAGGTTCATCAGGACCAATTTTCTAGACTTCGTACATATGCAGGGGACAGCGTGTTGGTCTTTAAGACTCCTCTCTCAGGCCCCAGAGAAAAGGCTGATGAGGCAGAGGGCCCAGGAGATGAAGCGCGGCCTGCAGCGTTCATCAGTGGAGGCACCGCTAGGGCTAGGCCGGTGGGAAGGCGGAAGGGAGAGCCTCCCATTTTCTAACCCACGCAGCTGCTAAATTTTGTGTTTCTATATCAGGGACCTATCATATTTTCAAGACATGGATACAAAATCTGAATACCACCTGGGTCACAGCAAAAGATATTTCTACATGTTACAGCTGCTAAACATGGCAGGATTTTAACTGAGTTCTTGGCCTGGGCACTCTTGGATTCCGACAGGAAGACATAACTAACCTTAAGGCTGGGTACTAGAAACTCGATTACGCCTCCATGTAGCATTGGTACAGCAAGTCTCAGGGCTGACAGCTTTATTTTATTTATTTATTTGTACTTATTTTATTTTATTTACTTATTTAATTAATTTATTTTAATTTACTTTACTCTTTAGCCGGGAGCTATTCTTACCTAGTAAAGAGAGAATGGAGAAAAAAAAAAATGGTGCCTCTGACTCCATCCTGTTATTTACATCAACCAGAAAAGCTTTGTTTGAAACTTTCTTTAGAACACTGTAAAATGTCTCCAACTTTCCCAGAAAGCACATGAGATTCTGTTGCCAACTCTTCAAACCCGAAAACAATTTCACAAGAAAAATCCCTCACACCATCATTAAGATGTCACCATAGGTCATCAACAAAATGCTGTTCTTTTCTGAGCCTGCCTTACATTTTGGAATCAGCATAATGAAAATCTTTCTGTATTGTTTTCCTTTTATTTGCCAAGATAAATTTTCAAAGAGTGCCATCTTTGGGGTTTATTTTTTTTAATATCCACGGACGTCTAAGTTAGAATGCTTCTAGACGCTCACTCTGCACTGGCCCTGCACAGATAGAGAAGTATTTGCTCTCTACTTCCAGCCACCTGGGTGGCGTCAAAGTCTCAAACTCCAGTTCAGTGTCTGAGAACTCGACCCAGGCTTCTTGACGAGCTCAGGCTGGAAATCATTCCCACAGGATGGGCGCTGCCAGAGTGCAAGGCTTACAGACTGGGAGGCCCTGTCAAGTGTCTGGCAGACACACTTGGTCTCCCACGTCGGGGACAGTTTGCTGTCCCTCTTTTGCCAAAGGAACCAGAGCCCCACACACCGCGCGCTCTCCAGCTCTTGTCCATGTTCAGACTGGCATCAGCCCTGGAACCTGAAGGTGACTTACTCCAACACAAAATATTGCAATTTCTCTTACTTATTTGAGTCACTAAGTAATTTATCACCTCAAATGTCATTTTTTTTGCAGTTTTTTATTGAAGTATGGTTGATTTACACTCTTAATTCCTGCTGTAGAGCAAAGTGGTTCGCTAATGCCTGTGTATATGTATTTTTAATGTGCTTTTCCACTGTGGCCTCCCTAGGAGGCTGACCACAGTGCCCCCCATGATTTATCCATCCCGCATATCAGAGCTCACATCTGCTAATCCCAAACTCCCACCCCACCCTGCTCCACCCCGGACCCCTGCACCACATCAGATATTAAACCTCTGACTTACTCACTCTTCTGAGTGCAGTGCACAGCTTGAATCCACCCAAGAGGATTCAACATGTATCCAGCATGACAAAGTAGTTTTACGTCCAAATAACCCTCCTGATGATAACAATCCTAAAACTCAGTGCAAATATTAAAACCTCTGACTTACTCACTCTTCTGAGTGCAGTGCACAGCTTGAATCCACCCAAGAGGATTCAACATGTATCCAGCATGACAAAGTAGTTTTACGTCCAAATAACCCTCCTGATGATAACAATCCTAAAACTCAGTGCAAATATTCAAAAGCAGTGGAGAACAACCGGCGCATACAAAACCTGGATGGAATCTGACCCTTAAAAGAAAGGGATGCTCCATATGTGTCCAGCTTTCCTCCGGAGGGAAATCTCCGATACTTAACCAATTCCAGGAATCGAGCCGAAGCGGAAGGCAGTTATAGTGGATTCAAGAGACAGAGTCCAGAGTTCAAAGCTTTAACCGCAGCTGAAAAACAATCCTAGAAAGGAGGGAACCACAGACTGTGAGCCCTAAATTCCACACACGAGAGCCCTGTAACAGTAAGGTGTATGAGAAGCCCATACACCTTAAAGAATCCACTTGCCGATGCAGGAGACAAGGTTTTGATCCCTGGGTTGGGAAGATCTCCTGGAGAAGGAAGGGCAGCCCACTCCAGGATTCTTGCCTGGGAAATCCCAAGGAGAGAGGAACCTGGTGGGCTAAAGTTCATGGACTCACAAAAGAGTTAGACATGACTTAGCAACTAAAAACGTTGGTGTATACCTGAGCAGCCTGTGTGTATATCAGAGCTCAGAGAAGTCTGGTGGAAAGCAGCAGAGAGAGGGGTTGAGCTGCTCACGGAGACTCAGAAGCTACCTTGCACTTGCAAAGTCAGCAAGGTTAGAGGGAGTTTTCTGTTGAAACACAGAAAAGCAAAACTCAAGTAGACCATTATGGAGCTCACCATCAAGGTGGACTGCTGGGTCTCTACCTGCTGCCCAAAGAAAACTCATTTGGAAGGAAAACATCTTCCAGAGACCCTAAACTTAGTCAAGGATAAAAAGAGAGTCAGTAGACTGTCAACGAAGAGAACAGCCCAATTATGGAGCTCACCATCAAGGTGGACTGCTGGGTCTCTACCTGCTGCCCAAAGAAAACTCATTTGGAAGGAAAACATCTTCCAGAGACCCTAAACTTAGTCAAGGATAAAAAGAGAGTCAGTAGACTGTCAACGAAGAGAACAGCCCAATCTTGTTTCATTGGCAGGAACGTGTGTTGGAACCATATGGAGCCGCCGTTGCTATAGGTTAGAAACAGTCAAAGTGGAAGTCACTCAGTCGTGTCCGACTCTTTGTGATCCCGTGGACTGTACAGAATTCTCGAGGCCAGGATACCAGCGTGGGTGGCCTTTCCCTTCTCCAAGGGATCTTCCCAACCCAGGGACTGAACCCAGGTCTCCCACATAGAAGCTGGATTCTTTACCAGCTGAGCTACAGGGGAATCCAAAAACAGTCAGACACTGGCAATTCCATGCAGTTCTATCTAACAGTCGAGACACACCAACGTGGATGTCGAATTTCTTTCCCTCTGTGCTCACATCTGTAAGACGTAAATAAGTTGCTTGTTTGGAAAATCAAAGCCCATCGAGCCTAACGCTTTGCATAAGGGAAACAAAACACTTGAACAGTCAGAGTCTGCAGGCATTTTTGTTTGTTTTTGTTTTTGTAACTTTTCAGCCAGTCATCTTCAAGGGCGTAAACACTTCCTCCGCCCTGTTCCCAGCTTTTTCCCAGGAGGCTTATTTTTCTGCTCTTGGATTTACCAGCTTTCTGCCTAATTTCCATCATTTTCTTTCTAGTTCGCTTGCGGGTTTTTGTTTTTGTTCTTTTTTCGACCCTTAAGAGACTACGCAAGCTTCCGCGTTGCGTGGTTGTAAGAGTATCGGATTGCTCTGCAAACAAGATGGAGAAACGGGAGTAGGTGGGAGTCCTGGAAACACTGTGTCCTCAAGTCTCAGAGGGCTTTCTGTGCCCGAAACTCCCAGCAAGAACATCTGGGGCCACGCGCAGCTGCAGAGAGCGCGGCTTGTAAAGGAGGGACAAAGCCCTTTTATTTAACGGGAAACTGTGGTTTTCATCGTTGCAGAGTTACAAGCGCGCCCTCTCCTGTTGGCCTGTAGTGTGTGCCTTCCCAGCCGCTCTGCACATTCGGGGGAAAGTCCTCGATGTAAAGGAGAGAACCCTGCAGGAAGGGCTTCCCTGATGGCTGGGAGTCCGCCTGCCGATCCCTGGGTTGGGACGATCCCCTGGAGGAAAGAAGAACCCACTCCAGTATTCTTGCTGGGAAATCCCACGGACAGAAGAGCCTGGCGGGTTACAGTCCCGTGTTCTCAGAGAGTCAGACACGACTAAGAGAGTGAGCACACACAAGTTTAAAGCGTGCCGGGCAATGATTAGGCACATAGACGTGCATACATCGTGGACACGCAGTCAGATCTGAAGTGGAGCGACGGTTCCAAGCAGGAGATACCGTGGGAAGCACTAGAGAACCCGGCTTTCCATTAGGGCTTAAAAACAACAGCAACTGCTCCTGTCCATCGAGTTACAAGCGCGCCCTCTCCTGTTGGCCTGTAGTGTGTGCCTTCCCAGCCGCTCTGCACATTCGGGGGAAAGTCCTCGATGTAAAGGAGAGAACCCTGCAGGAAGGGCTTCCCTGATGGCTGGGAGTCCGCCTGCCGATCCCTGGGTTGGGACGATCCCCTGGAGGAAAGAAGAACCCACTCCAGTATTCTTGCTGGGAAATCCCACGGACAGAAGAGCCTGGCGGGTTACAGTCCCGTGTTCTCAGAGAGTCAGACACGACTAAGAGAGTGAGCACACACAAGTTTAAAGCGTGCCGGGCAATGATTAGGCACATAGACGTGCATACATCGTGGACACGCAGTCAGATCTGAAGTGGAGCGACGGTTCCAAGCAGGAGATACCGTGGGAAGCACTAGAGAACCCGGCTTTCCATTAGGGCTTAAAAACAACAGCAACTGCTCCTGTCCATCGAGGATCGGGAGTGAAAACTCTCCGAGCTTCTCACTTCAATCTCTGAATCCCTTTTGTGGAAGGGGGAGGAATGTTAGCGTTTGGGGGGTCTCATATCTCCTGTTTTTGAGCTGATGGCATTCAGGAAACAAAGCCGCTCTCTAGAGGAAACTGGACCTCCCGGACACTGGGCCACGGACCAGCCGTGCCATCCCACCCCGTTCACTTCCAGCGCTCACTGTCGCAAGATGCCTCCAAGCCAAGCTCCATTAACCAAATGCTGATGCAGCCAAACTCTCCCTCTGCCCGAAAGATGCCTCCGCTTCAGTCAGTACCCTCCTCTCGAATAGGGACACAATCTGAAGATTCAGAATTTCATACGGAAAAGCTCTCTGGTCATTTAAGTGACTCTTGGGTTTGTTAGAATGTGATTCTCTGCCTTAACAGTTGGCACTCAAATCACGAAGATCAATTCACAGTATCACATACTTTAGAAATTCTCATTCAGTATTTGCTTTTACTGTTACTAAATAAACATTGTTTTCTTAGTAATACACGTTCCTGTGTTGGTGAGTGATAGTGTTTTCCAGTATCATGGCAATTAAGGGACAAACAAAGAAACGATGGAAAATCCACAATGCTGCTTAGAAGCAGCTGAACAGACCGTCACACGTTCAGGTGGTCTGGGTTTCAGCGACCTGTTTCTGCCCCAATGAAGTGGTCCCCAGCTGGAAGGATTGTGTCCTTTGGGGCGCAAAGTTCCCCTGGAAAGATTTCTTATTATCACCATTTGGGGAAGGGTGGCACAGCTGGGATGTAGTTTATAGAGGCCAGTGACACCACTGAATAGAACAGCCACCCACACCAAGGAGCCACGGAGAGCACGGGGAGCTGCATTCAGCGCCTTGTAGTGACGTGTGTGTGTGTGCATGAGTGTGTGTGTGTGTGCGTGTACGTATGTGTGTGTGTGCACATATGTGTGTGTGTGTGTGCACGCATCCGTGCTAAGTCACCTCAGTCAGGTCCTACTCTGTGACCCCATGGACTGAGACCCGTCAGGCTCCTCTGTCCGTGGGATTCTCCAGGCAAGGAGGCTGGAGTGGGCTGCCATGCCCTTCTCAAGGGGGTCTTCCTGACCCAGGGATCGAGTCCACGTCTCTTGCTTCTCCTGCCCTGGCAGGTGGGTTCTTTACTAACTGTGCCGTAAAGCCGTGGGTAGATGCCAATTAAATAGACCGATCTTCACTTAATGAGTGGACTGTGGGTGAGTCTGGTGCTCAGTAAGCAGTGCTGGGGTGACGGTCGTGAAGAGAGCCCAGCTGAAGCACCGACCTCGCCCTCGAGCCCAGAGGGAACCGAAAACTCGAGTGAGTCCACCCTTGTGGCCCTGGAGAAAGACGTAGCTTCTACCATCTGCTACTGAGGTCGACTGATGTGCTGGGTAAAGCTTGGACTGAATGTTCTCAGAGATCCTTTCCAGTTCCTAACTCCATGAGAATAAGAACTGTCAAATGGTCCGATTGTAGAAGTCAGGAAGTTTCTGTCCCTTCAGGGCGGCCAGAAAGGTCACGCAACTGGAATCGCGAAGCTGTTTCTAGAAGAGGAACAGAACGCCCCTCTCCCCAGCTGCACCCCCCCCCACTTGTTATTTACAACACAAGACTGCTTTGTCCTGCACCTTTCTCTGAAAGAACAGGCGAGGCTGTCGCTAAAATTCCCAGAATGTACATCTGAGAGTTCGTCTGTTCCCCGGCCAGCCCCACCCCAGGCCCTCCCAAAGGAACGCCCCAGGACGCCAAGAGGCTTCAGGGCGTGAATTACGGCCTTTGACAATATTTGGTCGTCTTCCAGTTCCGCTTTGGATCTTTGACCTCAATGTGAAAAACAGAAACGCCTTGTCTCCACTGAAAAGAGGAAATAAGTTTTCTTCTTTTCTTTTTTTTACTTTTTCTTTTGTGTTGGGGTTTAGCCGATTGACAGTGTTGTGATAGTTTCAAGTGGACAGCTAAGGGGCTCAGCCACCCCTGCACATGGTCAGTTCTCCCGCAGACTCCCCTCCCGTCCCGCTGAGCTCCCTGTGCTGGACAGCAGGTCCTTGTTGTTTTCCTTTTTAAACACAGCCGTGCGCACACGTCCATCCCAAACCCTCACGGTCCCCGCAACCTTCCCCACCTCCCACAAACCCCACCGCAAGTTCCTTCCCTCCGGCGGGAGTCTCTATGAGCTGAGGCCGCAGGCTTGCGGCCGGCGCCACCTCCTGGCCCAACGTGGGCTTACGGGGCAGATCCCTCGGTTGCTCTCAGCGCGTCCACCAGGGAGGCAGGAGAGGAAACATCAGTATTTCAGACAGCAACAGGATCCAGTGCAGAGTTAGGCACTCCCTGTGGAACACATCAACATAGATGTTTTCCCGATCCTGGGCAATCTGGAAAAAGCGCTGAAAGATGCGTGCATCCCTATGCTCACTGCAGAAAGATTCACAGCAGCCGGGACACGAGCCACCTAGATGTCCACCGACAGGGGAGCGGGTGAATCAGATGTGGTCCCCGCATACAGTGGAATATCACTCCACCGTAGAAAGGAGCGAAACACACCCAGAGGGAAGCGAGTCAGGAAGAGACAAACAAGTATCACATAATTGATGAGGTATGAGGACTCAAGAAAGATGGGACTGATGAGCCCGTATGCAGGGCAGCACGGAGAACGCAGAAGAAGAGAACAGCCTCATAGGCACTGGGGCAAGGAGAGGGCGGGGCGAACTGGGAGCGACATTAAACAGACACATCGCCCTCTGCAAACAGCCAGCGCGGGAGGTGCCCTGTGCTGCGGGGCCAGCCCGCTAGAGGCGGGGATGGGGGGATGCGGAGGCGGCTCAAGAGGGAGGGCCGTGTGCATACCTATGGGAGATTCGTGCTGACGTATGGCAGACACCAACACCATATGGCAAAGCAATTATCCTCCAGTTAAAAATAACTTCGTAGAAAAGGACTGACATGATGCCATCTGCAGCACCATGGAGGGGCCTAGAGACGATCACACCAAGAACTGAGGCGAGTCAGAGAAAGACCGATGCAGTGTGAGGCCGCCTCCACGCGGAGTCTAAAACAGGCCGCAAAGGGACTCACCTACAAAACGGAAACACTCACAGCCCGGAAAAGAGGCTGGCGGCGGCCGAGGGGGCGGGGCTGGGGGAGGCGCAGGCGCGAGTCTGGGGCAGCGGACAAGCAGCAAGGCCTGCTGTGTGGCTCGGGGACTGTATCGGTATCCTGCGCTACATGAACAATCACGGGCTAGAATCTGAAAAAGGATGTATGCGGCCGAATCACGTTGCTGTACGGTAGCCCTGAACACAATATTTAAATAGCAGATCAACTCTACTTCAATAAAATTTACTTTAAAAAAAATTAAATAACTGCAAGATTTAAAGGAAACGAAATATAGACAGACATATTTAAAAGAAGCATGCCATCAAAACATACTCATAATAAGCTTATCTATGTACCTGATCTGTCACAAGGTAAATTCTTGGACTATGTTTATTTTCTGTTTAACAAAATTCTACTTGGACACCTCATTTCTAGGGTCCCCTCCAACCTACCCAGAGATACATAGGTGCCCAGAGAATAGGACCTTAAGGGACAGAGTGAAGTAACTCAGCCTTTCCCAAAGTGTGTTCCCTGGAACACCAGTTCTGGAAGATGTTCAGTGGGAAAAAAAAGAAAAAAGTGTCTTTACTCCAGCAAGTTGGAGAAATACTGTGTTGTTTTTGCCTTCTAGGAGAGGCTTGGTGTGTACGAGCCTATGAAGGACTGAGACACTTGGAAGTAAAAAAAAAGAAAAAAAACACTCCAGCAGATTAAATTTTGCTTCCCATCAAAATTTTCAAGCTTCACGCACCAAAGAACATTTACGTAGAGGACCGTGTAACAAGGAGCACGCAGGAGTCAGTGTTCTGAGGAGCACGGCGTGGGAAACGCTGCTCACAGGAGAGCAGGCGTGTGAGCTTCCTGTTCTCGTTGATAGTGATTTCCCAGAGCCAGGAGATGGGCCTCAGGAAGTTCAGTGGGAAAAAAAAGAAAAAAGTGTCTTTACTCCAGCAAGTTGGAGAAATACTGTGTTGTTTTTGCCTTCTAGGAGAGGCTTGGTGTGTACGAGCCTATGAAGGACTGAGACACTTGGAAGTAAAAAAAAAGAAAAAAAACACTCCAGCAGATTAAATTTTGCTTCCCATCAAAATTTTCAAGCTTCACGCACCAAAGAACATTTACGTAGAGGACCGTGTAACAAGGAGCACGCAGGAGTCAGTGTTCTGAGGAGCACGGCGTGGGAAACGCTGCTCACAGGAGAGCAGGCGTGTGAGCTTCCTGTTCTCGTTGATAGTGATTTCCCAGAGCCAGGAGATGGGCCTCAGGACGGCCCTGACACGTGGCTGCTGCGTGACAACGTGAGCAGCTCTGTGAGCTGAGAGCAGAAAGGAGAGGCCGATTCAGCAGGTCCTTGAATCGCTGAGACCCCATCTTACCCTCCCTCCTTGGTGCTCAGACAGGAAAGATCCCACCGGCCAGTGCAGGAGACGTGGGTTTGACCCCCGGGGGGTCCAGCCTCCAGAGAAGGGAACGGCAGCCCACTGCAGCGTCTTGCCTGGAGAAGCCCATGGATGCGGGAGCCTGGAGGGCCACAGCCCGTGGGCTGCAAGGAACGACAGAGCACAAGCGTTGCCGGGGCAGCTGGCTGAGCGCCGGGCAGCGAGGCCACAGTTGGTGCTAGGACAGCAGTGAAACCAGCCTCCCCGCAAACCGCTGAGGAGATGAACCAGCCCACTGGTATCGGAAGGCCCTGCGACCCCATGGCCTGTGGCCCTCCAGGTGTCTCGGTCCGTGGGATTCTCCAGGCAAGGATGCTGGTGTGGGTTTCCATTTCCTCCTCCTGGGGATCTTCCTGACCCAGGGATGGAACTCAGGTCTCTGGAGACTCCTGCATTGACGGGTGGATTCTCTACAACCGAGCCACCAGGGAAGCCCATCTGGAGGGATGGATTCTACTTATTTACTTATTTATCTTTGGCCACGCTGCACAAGAGAGCTTAGTGGCCTGAACCAGGGATCAAATCCAGCGCCCCAGCCTTGGGGGTCTTAACCACCGGCGGGGAACTCCCTGAAGAGCCGGGTTCTAACATGAGTATTTTAACATTTTGTCTCCACTAAACCGGGGTCAGGGGTGGCGGCCAGGAAGAGCTATCCCTCATCCAAGGTCAGGGGCGGCTGGCAGGAGACACCCCACGTCCGAAGTCAGGGGTGGTGACCTGAAGAGCCACCCCGAGCCTGAGGCCAGGGCCTGGAGGAGCAACCTGAGGAGCAGTGGCTGCCTGGGCGCAGGAGGGCCTGGAGGAGCTACCCCACACTGAAGGTCAGGAAGGGCGGCAGTAAGGAGATACCCCTCGTCCAAGGTAAGGAGCAGCGGCTGTGCTTTGCTGGAGCAGCCGTGAAGAGATCCCCCACGCCCAAGGTAAGAGAAA
>SJYC01143655.1:0-28158 GCA_006408675.1 Madoqua kirkii
CCAGTCACTCAGCTCACCTGTGCCGCTTCCCCGACACTTCAGATACGGTCTCACCTCGGGGTCTGCACACACTCTGCTCTTTGCACCCCAAAACCTCTCCCCTGAATATCTCATGGCTGGTCATCTCACCTCCTCAGGTCTTTGCCCAAATCCTGTCTTTTTAGAGGCTTGCCCACCCACTCCAGAGAGAATCACCGCCTTCGACACTTCAGATACGGTCTCACCTCGGGGTCTGCGCACACTCTGCTGTTTGCACCCCAAAACCTCTCCCCTGAATATCTCATGGCTGGTCATCTCACCTCCTCAGGTCTTTGCCCAAATCCTGTCTTTTTAGAGGCTTGCCCACCCACTCCAGAGAGAATCACCGCCTCCTCTGTCCCCCCACTTGGCTGTTTGTCCCGAGGGTCTCCCCACCTTCTCATATTGCAGTGTCCTGCCTTGTAAAGCTCCCCGCCGCCTCCTCCGCTCTAACAGGAGACCCACGGGGCGGCGATGTTTCTACTTTGCTGTTTGCGGCAGATCCCCAACCCCAGGAACAGACGCTGCCGGAAGGCAGGAGCTCAGTCAGTGTGGAGTGAGCAGGTCCAGTGGTCACAACCGGGCTAGTCCCTGGTCGGGAAGGTTCCACGCGCCGAGAGGCAGTAAACCGCGCGCGGCTCCGGACGCCTGCACGCTGGAGCCTGGAGCCCGGGCTTCGCAACGGGAGAAGCCGCCGCAGCGGCAGACCCAGCACAGCCCAGAAACGCAAAGGCCGTTTCAAGGCACGGAGTGAGTAAGTCAGCAGTCCGAAGGCCCCGAGGTGCCCGCATGGCGCTTCTGACGCCGACTGAGCCTGAACGCGAGTCTCCAGTAGCTGCGTTGCTGGGCGCCACCATCGCCCATCGTTTCGCTGTCTCTGCTTGGGCACATCACAGCTCCCTCATCACCTGCCCAGGATGGTGTGGCTCCTGTTAAGACAGCTCCAGAGAAGGTGAACAGGCAAACGCGTGTTTGCCTCATGATAACATGAGCACAGCCAGGAGCTGGAGAGAAGGCAAGACACCGGACAGGCGCAGGCAGGGCGCCAGCCAGCCGCCAGAGGCCCCCGCGGCGGCGCCTCGGGCCTGGGTTTGGCTCGATGCAGCCGCTTCTTTGCAGTCGAAAACTCGGGGATCCGCGCTGGCTTTTTAATATTGGGGTTTCTCTGGTCGCTCAGATGCTAAAGAATCTGCCTGCCGTGCAGGACACCCAGATTCCGTCTCTGGGTCAGGAAGAGCCCTGGAGGAGGGCATGGCAACCCACGCCAGTATTCCTGCCTGGAGCATCCCATGGACAGAGGCGCCTGGAGGGCTACCGTCCACGGGGTCGCGAAGAGTCGGACACGACTGAGTGACTAATATTTTGCACGATCCAAGTCGTACGAGCGAACATCATTAACCAGGAGGTCCACACTGAAGACGGAGATCGAAATGGTGATTTAGAATTCAGGGTTTCCAAGGACTGCAGAGACTCCCAAGGGCGTGTCAGGCAATCAGCGTCTCTGGCTCCATCACCAAACGGCTCCTTCAATGGGCGCTGCAGTACTCGCCTAAGACTCAGGGTGGCGCTGCTGCTCTACCCAAGAGAGCCTGGCCTCCTTGCTCAGGCCAGGCCGCGCAGGCGCGTTAACTCAGCCTGCAAGCCAGCCCTCAGCACACAGGATGCATACAGCTGCTCCTGTGCACAAGCTTGCCGTCACCGCCAGCACAAAAAAATTACTTTTGGGATGTATCCTTTCTTAAGTGTTCGGTCTCCTTGGCAGGATTTAGAGGGCTCCAAGGGTTTTTCCAGTGGTCATGTACGGATGTGAGAGTTGGGCTGTGAAGAAGGCTGAGCACCGAAGAATTGATGGTTTTGAACTGTGGTGTTGGAGAAGACTCTTGAGAATCCCTTGGACTGCAAGGAGATCCAACCAGTCCATTCTAAGGGAGATCAGTCCTGGGATTTCTTTGGAAGGAATGATGCTAAAGCTGAAACTCCAGTACTTTGGCCACCTCATGAGAAGAGCTGACTCACTGGAAAAGACTCTGATGCTGGGAGGGATAGGAGGCAGGAGGAGAAGGGGACGACCGAGGATAAGATGGCTGGATGGCATCACTGACTTGATGGACGTGAGTCTGAGTGAACTCCGGGAGTTGGTGATGGACAGGGAGGCCTGGCGTGCTGCGATTCATGGGGTCACAAAGAGACACAACTGAGCGACTGAACTGAACTGAAGCAGATAACCAAGGCTTCCCAGGTGGCTCAGTGGTAAAGAATCTGCCTGCTAAGCAGGAGACACAGATTCGATCCCTGGGTCAGCAAGATTCTAAGGGAATGGCAACCCACTCCAGTATTCCTGCCTGGAGAATCTCATAGACAGAGGAGCCTGGCGGGCTAGTCCATGGGGCTGCAAAGAGTCGCCTGGAGTCAGTCATAACTTAGGGACTCAGTTCAGTCACTCAGTTGTGTCCAACTCTTTGCGACCCCATGGACTGCAGCATGCCAGGCTTCCCTATCCATCACCAACTCCCAGAGTTTACTCAGAACTCAAGTCCATCGAGTTGGTGATGCCATCCAAAGATCTCATCCTCTGTTACCCCTTCTCCTCTTGCTTTCAATCTTTCCCAGCATCAGGGTCTTTTCAAATGAATCAGCTCTTCGCATCAGGAGGCCAAAATATTGGAGTTTCAGCTTCAGCATCAGCACTTCCAATGAATATTCAGGACTGATCTCCTTCAGGATGGACTGGTTAGATCTCCTTGCTGTCCAAGGGACTCTCAAGAGTCTTCTCCAGCACCACAGTTCAAAAGCATCAGTTCTTCGGCGCTCAACACTCTCACATCCATACATGACTACTGGGAAAACCATAGCTTTGACTACTCAGACCTTTGTCAGCAAAGTAATATCTCTGCTTTTTAATATGCTGTCTAGATTGGTCAGAGCTTTTCTTCCAAGGAGCAAGTGTCTAATTTCGTGGCTGCCGTCAGCATCTGCAGTGATTCTGAGCCCCCAGATATAAAGTCTCTCACTGTCTCCATTGTTTCCTCATCTAGACTTTGGGACTAGACGATGACGGTAAAGCAGATAACCACTTGAGCAGTCCCCTTAACCCCTCAAAGCACGGGACACCCCTCGGCTAGTAGGAGAGGAGGGGCCGGGCTGGTTGGAGGTTGGCCAGCCGCTGGGTCGTGTTTCTGCCTGCAGCAGGGAGAGGCCATCTGCCTACCGTTCAGTGTTCTTTCTTTCCCAGTCTTCGGAGCTGTCTTTTGAAGAAGGCACTGGAGGCTGAGGGCCCAGCAGCCTCGCCTGCCTGATCCTGCACCCAGGGCGTGACTCACTGCAACCCCAGGATGGCAGCTGCCCGCAGTTCTAGCCAAACAGACTCTGTCTGTGCCTGGCGGGCAAGGCCCTCAGTTAATCCTGCTGGTGGTCAAGGCCATACCCTGTCATTAGCCCATGTACTTGACCGCAGAGCTCAAAACATTTTAACAGCATGGGCTTGTTTAATCCTTGTAATCTTTGGTAAGTCTGCGGTGACCTTACTTTTCAAATTTCTGCTTTGTGTACTGGGAAACAACCAGCTGGGTTGAGAGACCCCCACAGAGGTCATCCAAGGATTCAGAATTAGAGTCCTGGACCCTTGACCTTCAATCAAGGGTGCTGACTTTTCTAGATCTCTGCCACAAATCCCTCCTCATCCCCCCAGCCCTCGGCTCCCAATCATCCCCTCCCTGTGGACATAGCGCTCGTTTTGTTCTCTGTTGCGGCTCTTGTTGGTCAGAGCTGTTGCATCTGACTCTCTGTGACCCCACGGACTATGCAGCCTGCGGGCTCCTCTGTCCCCCTCTGTCTGCCACAGTTTGCTCAAATTCCTGTCCATTGAGTCGGTGATGCAGTCCAACCATCTCATTCTCTGCCCTTCTTTTTACTTTGCCTTCAGTTTTTCCCAGCATCAGGGTCTTTTCCAGCTCTTCGCATCAGGTGGCCAAAGTACTGGAGTTTCAGCTTCAGCCTCAGTCCTTCCAATGAATATTCAAGGTTGATTTCCTTTAGGATGGACTGGTTGGATCTCCTTGCAGTCCAAGGGACTCTCAAGAGTCTTCTCTCCAGCTTCACAGTTCAAAGGCATCAGTTCTTTGGGGCTCAGCTTTCTTTATGATCCAGTCCTCATGTCCGTACATGACTACTGGAAAAACCATAGCTTTGACTAGACAGACTTTTGTTGGCAAAGTGATGTCTCCTTTTTTAACATGCCATTCAGGTTTGCCATAGCTCGAGTGTCTTTTAATTCCGAGGCTGCAGTCACCGTGCACAGTTACTCTGGAGCCCAGGAAAATTAAATCTGTAATTCTTTTTTTTTTTTAAGAGTATACACATTCACACAAGTACACAAATCCATGTCTGTTTCTGCAGATTGAAGCCATGTGCCAAAGATGCTCCGTTCCTGGTGCAGCCCAAAAGTCGCCACAACCATCACACACCTTTACAAGGTATGTGACTTCTGAAATATACACACGATCTCCCTTGTTGACACACACAGTTCAAGATAACCGATGAGAAATCCTGTGAAAACGCAGTGGCTTTACTCGCTTAACCGCATGTTTTCCAAGCCTCCTTAAACACGGTGACTTTCTCCCACAGTACTCTCTGTTGGCAACGCCGTGCTCATGTTCCTTGGAGTCTCCCTTTGGAAATAATGCATGAAATCATAGTCTCTTTGGAGCCTAGGGTTGGGTATGTAGGTGATGACCTCCATTCCTGGTCCACCTCGCTACACTAGAGAATTCCCAAGTTCACACAGTTCGTCTTCTTAGAGACAGTGGGGTTTCTTCAGCTTCCCACGGCACACTGATAGTTGACGAAAACCAGGCCCCGCGGCAGTTTCCCCAGCCTTAGACTGTAGAGCAGAGTGCAGGTTAATTGCCCTTCTCTCCTCCTTCTGCATCAGCCCTGGATGCTCCCTGACTGATGCTGAAGCTGAAGTTTCAGTACTTTGGCCACCTGAGGTGAAGAGCCAACTCATCGGAAAAGACCCTGATGCTGGGAGAGATTGAGGGCAGGAGGAGAAGAGGGTGGCAGAGAATGAAGTGGTTGGATGGCATCACCGACTCAATGGCATGAGTCTGAGCAAGCTCAGGGAGATGGTGAAGGATGGGGAAGCCTGCTGTGCCGCAGTCCATGGGGTCACAAAAAGTTGGACAGAATGAGTGACTGAACTGAACTGAACTGGTGTCTGATAGAAACAGTCAACAAGCCTGCTTCCAGTGACCCATCCCACCCTAGCAAATCACCAGCTGTCTCTGCCCAAGGGCCCTGGACCCCGCCAGCTGTCCCACTGTTGGCATCACTGAGGACTTCCTAGTCCCAGCCCTTTGGAAGCAAACCCATCAGTCCCTTGAAGGTTTGATCACCAGGATAGTTCTACAAACCCCTTGGTTCTTCACCTTTCTCCAAACCAAAGCTGTAATAACCCCAAGGCAGTAATTCTCTTTTTTCTACAATGAGAAAAATCTCAACTTGCTCCAGGAACATATTTTTCACCCCTTTGATTTGTTCAGAAGAGCAGGTGGCTTTGGCCCAAAGTTGAAGTTCCTCCACCACCCCTGGTAGCCTTTCATGGTCAGAGGAGCTAAGAAAAGTGTGGGCTTAGTTTGAAGACTTTGGGAAAGAGGACCCTTACAGCAGTGAGCCTCCCTGCCATTTGTTGCTGAACGTAACTGCACGGGTTAGTTTCCCAGTGCAGTGGAAGTGTCCTGCATCATCTCAGAAAAGGCATTGACTTCAGTCCGTCAGTTCAGTCGCTCAGTTGTGTCCGACTCTTTGCGACCCCATGAATCGCAGCACGCCAGGCCTCCCCATCCATCGCCAACTCCCAGAGTTCACTCAGACTCACCTCCATCGAGTCAGTGATGCCATCCAGCCATCTCATCCTCTGTCGTCCCCTTCTCCTCCTGCCCCCAATCCCTCCCAGCATCAGAGTCTTTTCCAAGGAGTCAGCTCTTCGCATGAGGTGGCCAAAGTACTGGAGTTTCAGCTTCAGCATCAGTCCTTCCAAAGAAATCCCAGAACCAATCTCCTTTAGAATGGACTCGTTGAATTTCCTTACGGTCCAAGGGACTCTCAAGAGTCTTCTCCAACACCACAGTTCAAAAGCATCAATTCTTTGGTGCTCAGCTTTCTTCACAGTCCAACTCTCACATCCATACATGACCACAGGAAAAACCATAGCCTTGACTAGACGGACCTTAGTCGGCAAAGTAATGTCTCTGCTGTGTTCTGGGCACTAGGCTCAGCACCTTACTTAGGTTTTTCTCAGCACATCCTCTCGCACTCTCTGCAGAAGGTACAATTACCTCCCCCGCTTAACCCCGAGACAACACCAGCGCTTTCGTGAGGTTTAGCAATTTACACAAGGGCATGCAGTAAGTTTTTGGACCCTCCTCATTTCTAAAAAACAGCAACAACAGAAACTGTATCATCTGGATAAAGTCAAGTTTTAGCAACTTCACAAAGAAAGAAAAAATATAATCTCAACATTTCTCGGATTGCCTCGGCAGTAGAAAGGCTGGCTGAATGAAGCTGATCTCAATGCCTTTAACTGTTTCTGGTTGAACATCTTCCTCGAAACTAACTGTTTCTGAAGGCTGGATCGACATAATCAACCAATTCTGAACAGCAACACAGTCTACGTGATTTTACAGCCGTTCCTCTTCCCGCCTCCCAGGCTTGCACGATCGTCTACTAGGAGAGAGGAAGGCCAGGAGGTCTGAAGAGCAGAACAGAAAAGCTCAGCCGTCTTCCCTCCCTCCTAATGGACTTAAGAAACCGTCACGGTGTGATCTCGTTTTCTCGTTTGAAGTGTAGACGTAGCTCCTTCTCAGTGCCCAGAGCCCTCGAGGTCCTGCTGATTCCAAAACAGTCACAGCATCATCGCAGGTTACGGCGCACAGGCCTCCCATCCAGCTGACCCTCTACACTCTCCTTCCTCTGCTGGCCATCACGCACTGGGCTCCAGAGTTAAGCCTCCCCAGGAGTGTGTACGGCGTGGGCAAATGAAAATGGTGGTGGAGAGCCAGGCTTCCCAGGAGGCGCAGTGGCAAAGAATGTCTGCAGCGCAGGAGGCACAGAGACGTGGGTCTGATCCCTGTGTCAGGAAGATCCCCGGAGGAGGAAACGGCAACCCACTCCGGGATTCCCACCTGGAAAGCCCGTGGACAGAGGAACTTAGGGACCCTAAGAACACAGCACACACGCTCTCTCTTTCTTGGGTGATGAAGGTTTAGGACCCCTCTGCCACATAGGCCTGCAAACCTGCTGAAGAAGTCTCACATCTCCCTGGGTCGCCCCCTCTCCTTCTGGTCTCCTGTCCTATGTCCGTCTGCTCAATCTTGTCAGTGGGCCCAGCTGCACCAAGACCCCATGGTGCGGGTCTTGTTTGTACAACCACAGGTACCACCAGGCCAGACGCCACGACTGAGACCCCTTAGGGGTCTAGGGCCCTGCTGAGGGACCACGCAGAGGAGACGGCGAAGGGCAGATTTGGCATCCGGCCAGCCCCTTGATTGTACCGGCCACTGCTGACCCTGAAGTCCATCCTAAAGGAGATCCACCCGGAATATTCACCGGAAGGACTGATGCTGAAGCTGAAGCTCCAATACTCTGACCACCTGATGTGAAGAGCCCACTCATTGGAAAGGACCTTGATGCTGGGAAAGACTGAGGGCAAGAGGAGAAGAGGGTGACCGAGGACGAGACAGCAGGATGGCATCACCGACTCAATGGACATGAGTTTGAGCAAACTCCAGGAGACAGTGAAGGACAGAGGAGCCTGGCGGGCTGCAGCCCACGGGGTCGCAAAGAGTCGGACACGACTGAGCAACTGAACAGCAACCTTCCTCTTGATCCTGCCTCCCACCTGCCACTCCATTCCAGCCTCTAGGTAACACAGCCTCCAGCACCTGGAAATGAACTCCGTGCTCTCGGGGACTGGATAGGGAGATTCAGTCTCACGCTCCGCACCCCCACCTCCCATACTTCCAGAAGAGAGCCTGATCTTCCAGCCCTTCTCCACCGGAACCCATCCCCACCTTAGGGGGTCAAGCCCTGAGGCACCTGTTGCTTGAAGGCATTGACTTCTCTGCTTTGCCTCTATAAGCCGCCTAGACTTGTACTTCCCTTGGGAGGACTCAGAACAGAGTCACTCAGTGTATTTTTCTGTAAGGATTAATGCTTTTGTGGAGCTGGGGCTGAAAAAGCTCCCACATAGGAGACTGGACTCTTGTTTCCTTCTTAACAAGCGTAGCTTGTTTTAAGCGACCCAGACTTTGGAAATTTTTCACTGTGGATCCAGAAAACTAAGACAATTGTGTTTTTGTTGCTTTCTTTGTAAAACTATTAAAATCTCGGTTAGATATATCCTTAGATTTTGTTTAATGTTTTTGATGTCAGCAAAAAAGCACCATTTTTAAAAAGTTTTTTATCTGATTGTCTTTTTGTACTACACTGAAGGGCTTCCCAGGTGGCTCAGTGGTAAAGAATCCTCCTGCAACGCAGAAGATGCAGGTTTGATCCCAGGGTTGGGAAGATCCCCTGGAGGAGGAAACACCAACCCACTCCAGTGTTCTTGCCTGGAGAATCCCAGGGACAGAGGAGCCTGGCAGTCCGTGGGGTCATAAAGAGTCTGACAGGACTGAGTGATTAAACAGCAATAACACTACGTGGGAATCCAGCTGATTTTCCAAACTGACCTTGTATCCAACAAACTTGCTTTTTCTTTTCTTCCTGAAGGATGTTTTCCCTGGATGCAGAATAGTGAATTGTAGCCCTTTTATTTCAGCACATGAAAAATATTATGCCACTTCCTCCTGGCTTCCATCGTCTCCAATGAGAAACCATAGTTAAGGTGTTACATCTCTCTTGCTGTTTTCAAGGGTTTGTTTGTTTGTTTGTTTGTTTGTTTGTTTTGTCTTCAGGCTTCTGGAGTTTGGATGTCCTGGGTCTTGGACTTCCGGTTTCCTGGGTCTTGGCAAAGATTCCTTTGGTGTGAATTTCTTAGGATGGTGCACTGGATTTGGCTCACAGGACAGAGTTTGGCAATTCCCACCTCGATCAGATGTTCTAATTTTACAAGAAAAACTAGAAATAATGGAGTGTTTTTTTAAACTTTAAATCCCCTGGTTTTTAAAAACTCCCAATAAACTCTAATTTGCTTATGCCAAAGTGCTGGATTAAAAAAAAGAAAGAAGGAAAACAATCTTCCCAGCGCTAGAGGGCTCGAGACTTGTTCGTTAGCCCTTAAATGTGATTCTCTTTAAAACAGTAAAGTACCCTCTTTGTTTCATTTCATGCTCTTCAAATACTTTAACTTTGACACCAGGATGAAGCTTCATGCTGTGTTTTCACTTACTTGTTGCCCGCCCTGACTCTCCCATTCTTTATGTTCGACCCCTAGGAGTCACTCTGTTTTCCTGGCATCTCTTTTCTCGGCTTACAGTCGGGTTCAGCTTTGTGACCCCGTCGTGTTTTAGAAACAATGCTACGTAGCCCACTTACTGTTATTGACACACGAGATATGATTCATCTTAATTTGCTTCCTCTGTGATGAGTGCTGGGCTTCTGAAGGCACAGACGCAGCTACAGAGCTACATTCCAGCAAAGATTCAGAAAAGCCTGTGGCCAGCGTGACTACATTGATAGGATTTCATATGTCTAATCCTCCACGGGAAGTCTAACCTCTGATAACTCAGTACTTAAAAGATCATCCTCACTGATTTACAGCGACAAAGATTCCCCTGAGAGAAAAACCTTTGAAGAAAAAGGAATTTCCGCTCCCCTTTCCGCCAGGCTCTGGCAGCAAACAGAGGAACGTAAAGCCAGAGAGGCCAGCGGGGGTTCCTCTTTCCCGCACACAGCAGGCGCCCCTCACTCCAGAGCCGCCAGCTGTCCAGCAGCTGGCCCTCATTCCAAGAAGCGGACGCTCAGGCATGTGACCCCGGGGCTCACTCGGCTGCCCCCCAAAGCAACTGGAAAAATCTGCTCACTGGGGCTCTTTCGCAGACTTGCAACAACTCAAGCTGCCAAACCTCAGAAAGGCGTCGTGAGAAAATGCCCTGCCTCTCGCAGACCTCCTGCTCCTGCGTCCTAAACAGGGATGAGGGCACGGGAGGGGCCCCTGCCTGGGCCCGAGCCCCACGTCCGTGTCATGGACCCAGCATCCATCCCCAGCCCCCCACCCCGCACTTCCCAAGCCCCACGTTCAGACTGAGAGGGGCAGGACTAGAGGGCGCGGCGGTCGCCAGGAAACTTTGAGAAGGAAAGGACAGCAGAGCGTCTCTCTGGCAGGCCGGTCACGGGCTGATGGACTCTCCAGCTGAACTTCCAGGCACCTGGGATGGAAACCGCACGTCTCCTTCCATCAAAACTGAGGCACCCAGAAGGGTCAGATCACGCTGGCCCCGCCAGCCTGAGCCGGCCAGGACCTGCTGGGATTTCTCAGCCTTGAGGGCCAGCGGTGTGCCGGACAGCACGGCCCAGGGAGGCAGCCAGCCCAGGGACCCGCATCTCCAGTGGATGCCTTGTCAGCTTCCACGAGGCTTATACAGACAGAAAGCCAGGGAGTCAGGTTTAAGTTTGCCAGAAGCCCTCCCCTGGACCCTAAGCAGGGCGTCTGCTGAGCGGAGTGAGAAACTTGGAGTCGGGCTTAGATTTGAACGGTGTCTGTGCCGCTGAGCACCCACGTGACCTTCAGTTACGCTCCTGCGAGTGAGGCGAGGGATTTCCCCGGTGGCCTAGACTCTGTTCTCCATGCAGGGGCCCAGGTTTGATCCCTGGTGGGGAAACTAGACCCCACAGGCCACAAAGAAGACCCCACATGTGTGAACAAAGACCAGATGCGGCCAAACAATAAACAGAAAAGGAGTAAACCGAAAAAAAAAGGAAGAGGATGAGCTGAGATGTGCACAGAATGCCTACTGTGCGTGCTAAGTGCGTGTCCGACTCTGCGACCCCGTGAGTTGTAGCCCGCCAGGCCCCTCTGTCTGCGGGGTTCCCCAGGCAAGAATACTGGAGTGGGCTTCCATCTCCTCCTCCAGGGGATCTTCCCCACCCAGGGATCGAACCCACGTCTCCTGCACTGGCCGGCGGACTCTTAACCATTGAGGCACCCGGGACGCCCCTTAGTTCCCCTACTAAGGATCAAACCCAGAGCGCCCTGTGCTGGGAAGGCAGAGTCCTCACCACTGGGCCACCAGAAAAGTCCCTTACTATGGATATTTTCATTCAATTGATGTTTAGTAACAAATCCATGACATAAATACTTTTATTATCCCCATTTTATAGATGAGGAAACTGAGGCACCGTGAACCCAGGTCTATAGCCAATAAGTGACAGAGCCATTTTTTTTTAACCCAAACTAACTCGCTCCAGAGAAATAACTGGTCTGAAATAACGTTTTCAAAGCCCTAAAACGTGGACCTGTTTAATCACATTCAAGAACCCTTCCAGAACTAGACTGCGCCCTTGGCGCACAGAAACAGACAAGGCAGCCTGCCTGTTTGGGTGGCTCAGGTGTCTCTGCACGTCTGTACACAGAATGAAGTCTGAACACCCTGCGTTCAGTCGAGAGCCATCGGGCTCTTCCCAACCTCGTGGAGAACCTGCCGGCCATCTTCCTTCCCACACTGGACGACTCAGAGCGCCCTGCGCACGCGGAACACTTTCCTCCCTTTGCGGCTCCGCCCCGACCGATCTTCTGCGGGTGGCCCTGCACCCACGGCTCACTGTCCCAGCTGTGCCTACCTCTCCAGACCCTGCTGAGATCCACCCGGCCCAGCACTCTACCCAAGGGTGGAGCTGTGGGGGACCTCCCTGCCAGTCCAGCGCTTAGGAATCTGCCTTGCAATGCAGGGGACTTGAGTTCGATCCTTGGTCAGGGAACTAAGATCCCACGGAGCAACTAAGCCGGAGCATCGCAACTACTGAGCGCCCTCCGCACCGCAGCCAGAGAGCGTGCACGCAGCGGAGAGCCCAGGAGCTGCAGCCGAGACCGCTGCCGCCAGAAAACGGACAAATGAATAAATGAAGATGCTTAAAACGTCTTAAAAAAAAGACGGATCTGTGATTCTATCGCTGTGAGTGACGTGCATTGAGGGGCTTGGTGAGAAGGGTGCCGGGCGGGAGCTGGGAGGCTGGCTGACACACATGCCCCCCACCGGGCTCACTTGCGCTTCAGCTGAAATGAAGCGACCACTTCCTACAGGGGCCCTTGGGGGCGGGCGGGGGGTGGGAGGTAGCGCACACATCAGAACGGAAAACAAGCGCTGAAAACGACGTTTCACACTCACAGATAATGCTAGAAAGATGACAAGGGGGTTATAAAAATAACTCTGAATCCACTCAAACTAATGTTTTAGAAAATAAGTCATCCTCGTTTGGTGCTTTATTGTTGGTAAGAATTTCAGGACTAACCGGAGGGAGCAGCCTGGGCAAGGCGGGAGAGGCTGCTCCTGGGTCTCCCCTGACTTGAAAGGCTCTGGAGGCCGGACCTCGCCTTAGTCACTTAAAGAGGCAGCTCCGAGCGCGATCACAGCAGGAGCTCCTTACCGCGCCTGGCACTGACTTGACTCCTTGATCAGGTGTGATTGAAGGTTTGGTCAGACCAGCTCCCAGAGTAGAATACTCTGGTAAATAAGCACCTCTGCATGTCTTCCGGGCACGACGTCTTGTGAGCAGACACTTGAATAACAGCTACAAGAGAAGACGCCCATCCCCAGCCTTCAAAGAGGGCGCCTGGGAGGCAAGACCCACCAATATGTGGTCAGCATAAACACGAAGAGGAAAGTACAGTCATCCCAGGAGTCTGCGAGGGGAGAGTGGATGGCCAGGCTGGAAGAGATGGGCCCAGGGTCCCCGGGCGAGCAGACGCTGGCTGCACGTCTGGATCACCCGGGCACCAGCAGCCTGAGAGAGATGCCCAGACAGCACTGGCATCGGGGCTCCAAGGGCACTCTCCGCGGTGGGGAGAAGGGCGGGGGCCCGAGGAGCCCTTCTCTGGACTTCTCTTCCCAGAGCGCGTCTTGGAGAGGCTATCAGGCTCCCCCTGGTGACCCTGCAAGAGTGACCTACCTCCCTGGGCACCCAGATTAGGGTCAAACAGGACCAACGTGCACCAGGAGGACTCAAGCTTGCAGAGCTGGTGTGGGTGGGCCAAGAGAATCTAGTTCAACACCGACTCTCAGAATGCGCCGATAGGCGTAAAGCTCCCAGAAAGGCGCCTGGAACACCCATAGCAGCTTCCACACCATCTACCTGGGGTAAGCGGCGCCAGTGGTAAAGGACCCGCCTGCAGTGCAGGAGACGTAAGAGACACGGGTTCCATCCCTGGGTCGGGAAGATCCCCTGGAGGAGGAAATGGCAGCCCACTCCAGTATCCTTGCCCGGAGAATCCCGTGGACAGAGGAGCCCGGCGGGCTACAGTCGGTGGGGTCCCACAGAGGCGGACAGGACTGAGTGGCTTGAGATGCAGGCACATGCCTGGAGTAAGAGGGCCAGTTTCGGTCCACAGAGCGACTCTCTGGCCCCACCTTCACCCCCAGGGAATTCCAATCTCCTTCTAGGCCCTTCCAGAAAGGCCTGGGGGTCCCCAGGAAGTGCCCTCCACACTCCTATTTAGTACTCGCTCGTTGGGCCTCCAGCAAACGGACCCGCCTCGCGGCGCCCCAGCCCTTCACGTCACCGTGGCCTCGCTTGCCGCATCAGGACTTGGCTGGATTACGGCCGCCACCCCCGCCACCCCCGCGGGAGAGGGCGCCTGGCCCTTGGAGCTAAGCTTTCAGAGCAGCCTGACTCGAATCAAAGCCGGCAAAGCCGCTCACTCGCCCCGTGACGCTCGGCTGCTGACCTTTTGGAGTCAGGTGTTCTTTGTAAATAATGGTGGCTATTCAGAGCCCCCCCGAGTTTTCTGTTACCAAACACATTATTTACTAAGTGCTTATCAAATATGAACCTATCTCGTCCTCCAAACAAGCCTATGACGTCGGTGCTATGATTACCCTCATCTTAGAGAGGCCGGCACAGCGCAGAGGGGTCGAGTAAGAGGCTGAAGGTCACACAGCTGGGGGGACTGAACGGGCAGATTCGAGAGGCGAACTCCGGTGCTCTAGCTTCTGAATCCTTGTCCTTAAGCACCGTCCTACCCAAGTGTTAGCGTCAAACAACCATTTTTCATACTTCTGTTGACATGAGAAATTTCAAACACACAGAAGTGATGAGGATCTCCTGTACGCAGCATTCACCCCAAGCAATCAACAACACCGCACTGTTTCAAAGCCATTGCTAATTTTCTTCTTAAACTGCAGTAATACATTGCTTTCACGCTTTTTGATCTTGCTTAACTCATCGGTCACATTGCAGGAATTTCCTCAATCGTAAAATTAAGACATTGGGTTCTTATGTTTATAAAGGACATGCACAATACCATTATTGTATATCTCTAGGTACAGCTTATGGAGCACCTTTACTTGATTACTTCCTTGGACTTTTTAGCAGCCTCTGGAGACGGGCAGTGAGACTTCTAGGATTCCACTTTTTAAAATGGTCAGATGGAGCCCAGAGACCCTAAAGAATTGCCTCACGTTCACACCATTTGATTTTTTTAAGTTTTCAGTTGATTGGTTCCTGGAGCATCAATTTATATGAAAATAATGGCTCTTGAATTCAGCAGCATTCAATTAGTACAATATATGATGTAAAATCAAAACAGTCATGTGTAGATAATGTGTTTGATCAAATATAGACGGACGTGGTCCATATAGGGGGGTGTGTGTGTGTGTGTGTGTGTGTGTGTGTGTGTGAGATGACTACCCCACTGAACATATATTCTCTTCCCCCTTCTAGATAGGATCACTCAGAAAAAAAAGTCTTGATTACTCAGGTCACCTTCAGTCCTTCAAATCCTGCAGCCCCAGGATATTCCCTAGAGTCCTAGATGCTCCTATTTCCCCCAAAATTGTCAGCTTTTCTGGTTCTCAAGTGAGGTTACCTCAGTGTTAATAGTTACGTGCTTCCCTTTTTAGGAAGATCCAGGGAAAACCTCCATTACATTATGTGAGCTCTGTTTCCTTTTGAAGGCCGTGTTGGAGATTTTACGGTACACTTTTTATACGAAGAGTCATTTGGGTATGATCATTAACAACAACAAAAAAAGAATGTGCCACCAAAACTGCTCCCCCCACTGCCAAAAGCCTTCTTCTCAGTAAAATAAACACATCCGTGGCTCCCTGTCTTCCTTCCGTGTTTACCAATAAAGTTTACTAGGAACATCACACATAATTCATTTTTAGTTCAAGTCTATTAGACTGGTAGCTTGCCTGTGGTTCAGATGCTAAGAATCTGCCTGAAATGCAGAAGACCCAGTTCAGCCCCTGGGTCGGGAAGATCCCCTGGAGAAGGGAATGGCAGCCCACTTGTCTTCTCGCCTGAGAAATCCCAAGAACAGAGGAGCCTGGCGGGCTACAGTCCATGGGGTCTCAAAGAGTCAGACACGACTGAGTGACTAACACACACACACACACACACACAAACACACAAGGTCTGCGGAGGCCTGTTTTGGAGCTAGCACACGGATGCCTCCACTTAGACTTAAACAGCGAAGGAAAGTTTGTCTTTTGTGACTGGAAAAATCATCCAAGCCATGCTTCTGTTCTCATATGTTTGCATTTAAAGTTTCTGTGGTTTCCATGGAAACTACACAGAGACTCTTAAAGAAGAAATTCAAGAAAAGCCGTTCCTTTCACGTGTCCCATTACACGATGCAAGTCCCTGACTTCAGACCATAAGGCACAACGTCTGGAGCAGGGTTGGAATGTGGTTCATTTTGTCGAATAATAAACGAACGAATAGAATCCTGCAGGCACCCGGTGAAGCGTGTGAAGTGTTACATCCTCCGAGACATTGGTTAGGGCTCTTCTTCCACGTGTGTGTGAAGCAATTTTAGTTAGGGATGACTGAAATCAGAAATAGGTTTTTCAAATAGCAATACCTTGGGAGTCTGTTTTAATAACATTGCACGAAATGATTGATCATCTACGGTTTTTGTTCAGTGGATAAGTTGTGTCCGACTCTTTGTGACCCTGTGGACTGTAGCACGCCAGGCTTCCCTGTCCATCACCAAGTCCAAGAGCTTGCTCAAATTCTTGTCCGTTGAGTCGGTGATGCCATCCAACCATCTCATCCTCTGTCGTCCCCTTCTCCTCCTGCCTTCAGTCTTTCCCAGCATCAGGGTCTTTTCCAATCTGTCCATCACCAAGTCCAAGAGCTTGCTCAAATTCTTGTCCGTTGAGTCGGTGATGCCATCCAACCATCTCATCCTCTGTCGTCCCCTTCTCCTCCTGCCTTCAGTCTTTCCCAGCATCAGGGTCTTTTCCAATGAGTCAGCTCTTCACATCAGGTGGCCACAGTATTGGAACTTCAGCTTCAGCATCAGTCCTTTCAATGAATATTCAGGGTTGATTTTCTTTAGGATGGACTGGTTTGATCTCCTCACAGTCCAAGAGACTCTCAAGAGTCTTCTCCAGCACTACAATTTAAAAGCGTCAATTCTTTGGTGCTCAGCCTTCATACAAACAGGTATTTTTTAATAAAAGAAAAGATTTCCTGTTTTACTTTAAGTCTCTCTCTCATCCCTTCTTTTATCTTTTTTAAAACAAAAGATGAAGGTAATCTCAGCTTTTCTCCATCTACAAAATTGTACTGGAGCAGGGGATATATTTTGCTTCCTCCTCATCCCTCAGTCCAGGTAAAACCCTGGTTCTCAATAAAGGCTTATTCCATAAAAGAACTGTTTCACTGCTTGGGCCTCCATGTATCAGAGGGACACATCCTGATTTTGCTCCTCTCTGAAACGCTTGGGTTCTTGGTGGGATATGTTCTTCCCTCTCTACGGCTCTCTGATTCTGACTCCACAGAAAACCAGCATCGGCAACATAGCGTCAAAATAGGTTGAACCCTGTGCCATTTACAACACTTGATTGGCTCACAAAAGCAGTCATCTCAGAGAGATTAAAAGCCAGTAGAATTATGACGGAGAATTTCTTAAAGTGTGATTTTAACATCCGTCTGGTACAAACTTACCAAGTGATCAAAAAATAACAATGATGGTGGATATTGGAACAGTCTGATTAAGACACTGTATGAAATTCACACATTCAGAAATTTATCTCAACTTTTAAAATCTGGATTCTTATCAAGACTTGGAGAAATATTTCTAAAAATTGAGCACTCACTAGGCCATAAAGGACATCTCGACAGGTACCAAAAAGCTGGTAAAACATATATACTATATTCGCTGACCATAGTACGATAAAATAATTACTCAATTTTTAAAACAGTCAAAGTACTCTTGTATATTTAGAAATTTAAAATGGTACCACCTCTTGTGTGTATGCACCAGAGAGGAAATCATGCTAGAAGTTAGAAATAATGCCAGGCTCAGCCTGGCCGAGAGGGGAGTTTGGGGGAGAAGAGATATGTGCGTGTGGCTGAGTCCCTCCGCTGTCCACCTGAAACTGTCAGAACACTGTGTATCAACTGCACCCCAGTAGAAAATAAAAAGCTTAAATTTAAGAAAAGAAATAGCGTCAAGTTGCTTTATCTTGGCCTGATTTTTCCCATTTTATTCAGGATGGTTTACCATCTGATGGCGCCCCACTCGGGTACTCTGGCCTGGAAAATCCCATGGATGGAGGAGCCTGGTGGGCTGCAGTCCATGGGGTCGCCAAGAGTCAGACACGACTGAGGGACTTCCCTTTCACTTTTCACTTTCACGCACTGGAGAAGAAAATGGCAACCCACTCCAGGGTTCCTGCCTGGAGAATCCCAGGGACGGGGGAGCCTGGTGGGTTGCCGTCTATGGGGTCATGCAGAGTCGGCACGACTGAAGCGACTTAGCAGCAGCAGCAGTCACTAGTAAATCTAACAGAGCAGGCCTCAGGAACAAAAAGAAAAAGTCTGGTTTTTAGTGGAGAAAACCAGAAAGTCTTAATGAAATGGCTTATTTTTTAATAGCTTATTCATTTCACTCATTCGTCCATAGATTCTGGGTCGAGATTTTTATTCAGATGATAAAGAATCTTCCTGCAATGCAGGTTTGATCACTAAGTCGGTAAGATCCCCTGAAGAAGGAAACGGCAACCCACTCTAGTATTCTTGCCTGGAGAATTTCACGGACAGAGGAGCCCCGCGGGCTACAGTCCACGGGGGTTGCAGAGAGTCAGACAGGACTGAGCAACCGATGTTAACGCTTCCTGCACTTGACTCGCCAGGGCTCAAGTAAGAACAGTCGTTTCCAGCACACGGAAAAGTCAGTCCATTCCTGTGTGGCTCCAAGGCTGCCTCCATCCAAGGCCCTTCTGGAAGAACCTGCAAACTGTGGACAGTGGAGGGACACCCCTGGGAATATGAGGGTCAAGCAGACGGCACCTCGAGATACCAGCACGCTCCACTTACAACAGGGCTCCAGACGACGGCATCCCATCAGGATGAGCCTGGTAGGCGGCCCTAGCGAAACAGGCGTCTCCGCTACAAGGGGACGGGCTCCCCTGGTGGCTCAGTGGGAAAGAACCCACCTGCCAGTGCAGGAGACGCAGGTTCAGTCCCTGGGCTGGGAAGAACCCCTGGAGAAGGGAATGGCAACCCACTGCAGTGTTCTCACCTGGAGAATCCTACGGACAGAGGAGCCAGGTAGGCAAGGGTCCGTGTGGTTGCAAAGAGCTGTGTGTGACCTGAGCAGATCTGATCACGTTGCTTTTCAGTTCCAAGTCAACAAAAACACAGGAATAAGGCATCGTTCAGAGTAGCCAACACTCCCAGTCACAGCTACACACACCAGAGCAGGGGATGCATTTTGCTTCCTGCTCATCCCTCAGTCCGAGTAAAACACTCCCCCCCGCCGTCACGTGCTTGAGTGCACAAGGGAGGGAAAAGCTGTGCCAAGGTCAGCAGAGCTAAAATCTCTTCTTCAGGACTCCAGTTCCAAACGGCTTAGGAATTCCATTGGCAACATCATAATGTCAACATTCCAAGGAAGTCCAGAGCCCCCGGAATCAAGGGTTAGGAGGCCAGAGAAAGGATGGAACGCAATCCCCGTGAATCCTGGGATTTGGTGTAAGGGCAAAGGCCGGAAGTGAAGAGAGAAATTCCATCCGCACTACTGAATCTGAACACCATCTGAAGAATGTCCCGTTTCAGTAACTGGAAGGCCTACCAGGTCAGCAGAAGCTTGATGTCGTATGACGACATCAGGTAATTACCCGTTCCTTTCTCCCTTTATGTCCCTGGAGACCCGCTCTGGGTGTCGGTAACCGAGCTGTCCTTAAGCAGAGGGTTTAAAACAGCGCACAGCTGTAGCAGCAGTCCATTCAGCTCAGTTCAGTCGCTCAGTCGTGTCCGACTGTTTTCGACCCCATGAATCGCAGCACCCCAGGCCTCCCTGTCCATCACCAACTCCCAGAGTTCACTCAAACTCATGTCCATCAAGCTGGTGACCCCATCCAACCATCTCATCCTCAGTTGCCCCCTTCTCCTCCTGCCCTCAATCTTTCCCAGCACCAGGGTCTTTTCAAATGAGTCAGCTCTTCACATCAGATGGCCAAAGTATTGGAGTTTCAGCTTCAGCATCAGTCCGTTCAATGAACATTCAAAACTGATTTCCTTTAGGATGAACTGGTTGGATCTCCTTGCAGTCCAAGGGACTCTCAGGAGTCTTCTCCAACACCACAGTTCAAAAGCATCAATTCTTTGGCGCTCAGCTTTCTTCACAGTCCACCTCTCACATCCATACATGACCACAGGAAAAACCATAGCCTTGACTAGGCAGACCTTTGTTAGCAAAGTAATATCTCTGCTTTGAAAATGCTGCCTAGGTTGGTCATAACTTTCCTTCCAAGGAGTAAGCGTCTTTTAATTTTATGGGTGCAATCACCATCTGCAGTGATTTTGGAGCCCCAAAAAATCAAGTCTGACACTGTTCCCACTGTTTCTCCATCTATTTGCCATGAAGTGATAGGACCAGATGCAATGATTTTCGTTTTCTGAATGTTGAGCTTTAAGCTAGCTTTTTCACTCTCCTCTTTCACCTTCACCAAGAGACTCTTTGGTTCTTCTTCACTTTCTGCCATAAGGGTGGTGTCCTTTATCAACATAAATAAGAAAATTGTTTATTTTATTTTTTTTTGAAAGTGGATGTCTTTGGGGTACGGTAGAGGGGATGTGGACATTTTTCTTTCCGTATTAATTTTGTTTAAAGTTATTAGAGTAAAATTAACGAAAAGTCGCTGCAGCAGGTGAAATGCATTCAGCACCACTAATCTGACTCAACGTGGCTGCAAGGCCACAGGTGAAAAGTAAAGTGAAGTCGCTTGGTCACGTCCAACTCTCTGCCCATGGGATTCTCCAGGCAAGGACACTGGGGTGGGTTGCCATTTCCTCGTCCAGGGGATCTTCCCGACCCAGGGATCAAACCTGGGTCTCCTGCATTGCAGGCAGATGCCTTACCCTCTGAGCCACCTTGTAAAGAATCCCTCTTGTAAGAAAGGGCTAGAGAGGGCTTCAGAGCTTACCCAGAGCGCAGCAGAGTGGAGAAAACGAAGGCGCTCGCCACCAGTGTCTTGCTCTGGAGTTCCCAGTCCTCCTGACGGCTGAGAAAAGTCAAAACTGCCCGTGAAGGGGAACTTACTCTGATCTTGTTGGAAGCATTTCACCTTGAGATGAACTCAGCTTCCTTTGGGGGAATGAAGAGTCAGCTAGAAGGCTTTTCTCCCTCGAGGGGTCACCCTTCCCACCCCTTCCCAACACAGAGCTGAGTGCAGGGCAGGTGCACGGCCGGGCGCCGGGTCCTTGGCCGAGGGCATGGCTGCGCTCTCAGCGCCTGGGGGCTCACTCGGGTTCACTTGCTCTCACTGCCCTCGAGGAGCCCTGCTGGCCTCTGCAGAGTCCGAGTTCCCGGCAGCCGTCACATCACCCGGTCCCTGCGCAGGGCGGGCCCCTAACCACAGGGCTGGCCAGGACCGAGCGATCAGCACCCCGGCGACCCCTCGGCAGGGCCAGAAGGGTCCCAGCATCCAGCCTTCTACCTCCTGCAGCCCCGGCAGACACAGGGGGCCGGTGTGGGCCACTCTGTGCAGACTCTCCCGAGTCTGACGCCTCATCATCCCGCCCGGTTTGCTTAAACAAGGTGGAGTCAGGGAGGAGATGCCGGAGGAGGCGGTGTCTTCTCGGGACCAAGCCAGGTCACATCCTAGCTCTTACCCCCAGGCACGCCCCGGGGAGGCAGTCTCCACTTCCTCTTCCTGTGGGGCGGGCACTTCCCCAAAGCCGTTCCCTCCAGCTGCTCTGCACTGTGGCTTTTTTGAAACTTATTTTTTCATTGGAATATAATTGTTTTACAAGCCTGCATTAGTTTCTACTGTACAACAGTGTGAATCACCATAGGTATATGCTAATCCCCTCCCTCTTGACCCTCCCTCATCTCCTCCGACTCTGTATATGTTAAAGGAAACCCTTCAGTTCAGTTCAGTTCAGTTCAGTTCAGTCGCTCAGTCATGTCCGACTCTTTGTGACCCCATGAATCGCAGCACGCCAGGCCTCCCTGTCCATCACCATCTCTCAGGGTTCACTCAGACTCACGTCCATCGAGTCTGTGATGCCATCCAACCATCTCATCCTCATTAGTCCCCTTCTCCTCCTGTCCCCAATCCCTCCCAGCATCAGAGCCTTTTCCAATGAGTGGAACTCATTAGAAACTCTTCGCATGAGGTGGCCAAAGTACTGAAGTTTCAGCTTTAGCATCACTCCTTCCAAAGAAATCTCAGGGCTGATTTCCTTCAGAATGGACTGGTTGGATCTCTTTGCAGTCCAAGGGACTCTCAAGAGTCTTCTCCAACACCACAGTTCAGAAGCATCAATTCTTTGGCGCTCAGCCTTCTTCACAGTCCAACTCTCACATCCATATATGACCACTGGAGAAACCATAGCCTTGATTAGACGGACCTTAGTTGGCAAAGTAATGTCTCTGCTTTTGAATATGCTATCTAGGTTGGTCATAACTTTTCTTCCAAGGAGTAAGCGTCTTTTAATTTCATGGCTGCAGTCACCATCTGCAGTGATTTTGGAACCTAAAAAAATAGAGTCTGACACTGTTTCCACTGTTTCCCTATCTATTTCCCATGAAGGGATAGGACCAGATGCCATGATCTTTGTTTTCTGAATGTTGAGCTTTAAGCCGACTTTTCCACTCTCCTCTTTCACTTTCATCAAGAGGTTTTTGAGGTCCTCTTCACTTTCTGCCATAAGGGTGGTGTCATCTGCATCTCTGAGGTTATCGATATTTCTCCCAGCAATCTTGATTCCAGCTTGTATTTCTTCCAGCCTAGCGTTTCTCATGATGTACTCTGCATAGAAGTTAAATAAGCAGGGTGACAATAGACAGCCTTGACATACTCTTTTTCCTATTTGGAACCAGTCTGTTGTTCCATGTCCAGTTCTAACTGTTGCTTCCTGACCTGCATACAGGTTTCTCAAGGGGCAGGTCAGGTGGTCTGGTATTCCCATCTCTCTCAGAATTTCCCACAGTTTATTGTGATCCACATCATCACAGGCTTTGGCATCCTTAGGCATTTAGAAAACTCTTTCTCTCTTCACAAAGTGCTGTTTCTACCTAGCTGTGGATTCCTTGCCAACGGGAGATGAAGAGTTTAAAATGACTTCACTCTCTGCTTTCTGCTTCAATAATCCTAATTATCTCCAGTTCAGTAGAAGCTACATCAGCTGATGGCTTACTGGATGAAGGATAAATCAAAGCGGCTTTACAAAGCTATGGGAGCCACACAGGGAGCCAGAGGAAGCAACACATAGCTGAGGCTGGTAACCGTGTAAGCATCGCCGCCCGTGCTGTTTCTACCTAGCTGTGGATTCCTTGCCAACGGGAGATGAAGAGTTTAAAATGACTTCACTCTCTGCTTTCTGCTTCAATAATCCTAATTATCTCCAGTTCAGTAGAAGCTACATCAGCTGATGGCTTACTGGATGAAGGATAAATCAAAGCGGCTTTACAAAGCTATGGGAGCCACACAGGGAGCCAGAGGAAGCAACACATAGCTGAGGCTGGTAACCGTGTAAGCATCGCCGCCCGGACGTTTGAGGCCCGACAGTCGGAAGGCAGGCTCACCAGGCCCAGACACGCAGAGCGTGAAAAGAGAGCAGGTGACCTTCTGTTCAGCTTCCCGGGTGGGCCGGTGGTAAAGAACCCACCTGTCAATGCACGGGACACAGGAGATGCAATAAACGGGGGTCTGATCTCTGGGTGGGAAAGATTCCCTGGAAGAGGGCCCAGCATCCCACTCCAGTCTTCTTGCCTGGAGGATCCCACGGACAGAGGAGCCTGGTGGGCTATGGCCCACAGCGTTGCAGAGTCAGATGTGACTGAAGCGACTTCACGCACACGTGCAGCCTTCAGCTGAGATCTCAGTGCGGTCAAGACAGCCTCCCAGGGAGGAGCCAGCCCCAGGAATAAGCCCTGCCATCACTTTCCTCCGTTCTTTCATCCCCCACCGAGCATCCCATCCGCCTAAACTAACTGGACGCCAGAGGCAAGGCCTCCTCTGATAGAATCCAACCAGCAGCTCATGATGAGGAAGCACGGGCAGTGGATGGACTGGATGAGAGCCAGCCTAAAAGCTTTTCCTGAAACAGCATGGGGAGGGGTCAAGCACCAGTGGATGAAGGAGAAATCTTATCGGTATTTTTCAGAGGTATGACCTCCCTGTAACACATGCCTGCCATATCCATAGCTCCGCTCCTGCCAGTGTCTAGTGTCTGCTTCACCCGGCCAAGTATGGACTTCAGCCAGATGCCCGCTGATCTGTGAAGGGATCCGGTGAGGATAACCGTAGCTGGCCCCAGGGGCTTCCGCCTGCCAAGAACCGTGGGAAAACTTATTATTTCCTCCTCAAAAGAAACTTCAAAACTTATTATTAGCATCTCCATTTTACAGATGAGGAAACCGAAACTAAAAGAAAATTCATCCAAGGTCCTGCGAGCTGGTCCACAGTCCATATGAGATAGAAGGGCAGGCTCTCCAAGATGGGTAGGCTTCCCAGGTGGCTCAGCAGTAAAGAATCCCCCTATAATGTGGGAGACACGGATTCTCTCCCTGGGTCTGGAAGATCCCCTGGAGGAGGAAATGGCAACCCACGCCTGTATTCTTGCCTGGAGAATCCCATGGACAGCGGAGCCTGGTGGGCCACAGTCCACAGGGTCACAAACAGTCGGACACGACTAAGCAATTAAACAAGAACAACAGCTCAAAGACAGGCAAGGAAGGGAACCGGGCAGGACGCACTGGGCCTTGACATCAGCTTCTGTATCATTGCGCCGGTTGCCAGCTGCAGTGGGGGGCCCCGGGCCACCAGATGGCCTTTCAAGAGCAGCTTGTAATCCACGTTGCAAAGGAAAGTTCCCACTTCTTGCGCAATTTACATTTTTTGTTCAAATTGATTTAAAGTATACAACAGGAGGTCCTGTCTGCAAACCTTTGCTCAGTTATAACAAAGAAAACCCACCCACGACCCCCGCTCCTCCCCCCTAATACACACACAACTGCAATGCTTGTTGAGAGCCTTCCAAGAGCTGCGAACCAGGAATGTTCGTTTCCTGTCCAAGAGGCAGCCATTGCGTTTGCAAGTTTGATAATAAAAATGTGATAGACAGTTTGCGGTGGCCAGTGTGAACTGTCTCGTGCTAAGAAGGTCACACGTGTCATTTCCTTTTGTCTTCACAACTACGCTGCAGTTTACATATATCTCATTATTCACGTCTTCCAGAGAAAAAGAGTTCAACGATATTTTCAGAAATACTGTATGATATCACTTATATGTGGAATCCAAAAAGTGCAACAAACTAGCAAATGTAACAAAGAAGCAGCAGGCTCACAGATATAGAGAATAAGCCGGTGGTTACCAGCTGGTAGAGGCAGGGCGAGGTGAGATGAGGTGGGGACTAAGGGCTACAAACTGTTAGACATAAAATAAGCTACACAGAAAAAGTGATAAAGGAAGATACAAGGATACACTGCACAACGAGGGGAATATAGCCGATATTCTGCAGCCCTATGAATGGAGCGTGTCCCTTAAAGTTGTGAATTACTGCAAAGTACACCTGTAATGAGGAGGCGATGGCCCCCCACTCCAGTGCTCCTGCCTGGAGAATCCCACGGACGGAGGAGCCTGGTGGGCTGCAGTCCATGGGGTCGCCAAGAGTTGGACACGACTGAGCGACTTCCCTTTCACTTTCCACTTTCACCCATTGGAGAAGGAAATGGCAACCCACCCCAGTGTTCTTGCCTGGAGAGTCCCCGGGACGGGGGAGCCTGGTGGGTGCCATCTATGGGGTCGCACAGAGTTGGACACGACTGGAGCGACTTAGCAGCAGCAGCGGCAGCTCATCTGTATTTGCACAATATTGCACGGCACTTATGGGGCTTCCCAGGTGGCTCAGTGGTAAAGAATCTGCCTGCCAATGCAGGAGACGTGAATTCGATCCATGGGTCAGGAAGATCCCCTAGAGAATGAATGCTTATCACAATCCTCAAGTCTTAAACTAGATGACCCTAGAGCTAAGGACTTCATTGAAGCTCTCTGACTCCCCAAATTAAGCTTTTTCTACCAAAAGTAGAAGACTTTCCTCTGCATGGCTCTGAGATTCCAGGCACACACACCAGAATCCGCTGGGACAAGTTTTTCTTCCAAGTGGGTCACCAGTGATAACCGCAAGCGGATGCATTTCGCAGTGCAGGCCGCTCGCCAATCATTCAAACATCACGCTCGCCAAGAGCACCACGGACACCTTTAGAACCAAACAGAAAGGGAGATAAGCAAAGCGGAGCGTGGAACGGCCTGTTCCCAGACGCCAGCAGGCTGGTGGAAAAACAAACAGAATCTCTGAAAATGAATAAGAAGGCAGGGACCTACTGAGGCAATGTGGAGAGGAGCCTCTGTACCTTTCTGGCCCTTTCAATCCCTGATGGACAGAGAAAATGTCATTTTTAAAGGGTAGCTTTTAAAAATGGGTTTCACTGGCTGGAACTGAAAGGATGCGTTGAATAAGTGGCTTGGATCATCCCTCCTGGGCTCCCTGTGGCTCAGATGGTAAAGAACCCGCCTGCAATACAGGAGACACGGGTTTGACCCCTGGGTTGGGAAGAGCCCCGGAGGAGGAAATGGCAGCCCGCTCCAGGATTCTTGCCTGGGAAACCCCGTGGACAGAGGAGCCTGGCGGCTACAGTCCAGGGGCTCACCAAGAGCCGGGCGTGACTAACAGCCCAGCTTCTCTCTGAATGGCTGTTCCTCAGCAGTTTGCCCTGGGGGGACACACTGCCTCATGCTGGATCTTAGCTCTCCAACCAGGGATCAAACCTGAGCCCCGCGCAGGGGAAATGCAGGGTCCTAACCACGGACGGCCAGAGAAGGGCTTGACTGTCTCACTCTTACCATTCACGCCTCAGATCCAGATTCTCTTCCCCAAAGAGGCAGGCCAGTCCATTCAGAAGCCTGCTGGCGCTCAGCCGCTCCGTTGCGTCTCTTTGCAAGCCCGTGGACGGCGGCATGCCAGGCCTCCCTGTCCCTCACCAGCTCCTGGAGTTTGACCAGGTTGGTGCCCGTTGAGTCGGTGATGCCCTCCAGCCACCCCAGCCCCTGCCGCCGCTCTTCCCTTTGCCTCCAGTTCCCCAGCAGTTCAGAAGGCGCCCTGACAATGACTTTCTCCCTCCGTTAGTTTCCCTTCCGGCACTTTTCACAAAGGACCAGTGCTCTCTTTAGATATTCACTCACTGAGGCTCTTGTCCCCACTCCACCCTAACACCCACCACAGCATCTGCAGCACCTCCGGGAACAGAAATCAAGGGCTGCATGAACAGAGCCCCAGGCCCGTCCTGGGCGCCGACAAAGCACACGGCAGACTCTCAGCGGAGGGAGCCGGCCACCGCCTCGAGTGAGGAAGCAGAGTCAGCTCCACCTATGAAAACATGCTTTCAGTTAAGATCACAGGAGATAGCTCCTAACTGATGACGCTGAGCTGGGGAGTGAGATGCAAAGGGAATAAACACATTTAATTGAAGACAGATGCAGAGCAGTCCATCCCCCATGGGTGACTGGACGGAGGCCCTCAGACTACTCTTCTCGCCAACATTTTAAGAGCATAATTTTATGTGCCAGAATACATTCTCATGAGGGGACGTCTCTGCCCCTCCAGCAGTACGCGATGGTCAATCCATCTTGACAAGGAGTCCTGAGGGTCCAGGCTTATTTGCACTGCTGCCCAGGTCTGGCAACTGGTACTGCCCAGCTCCGACTTCATAAATAAGAATCCGTAACAGAGGGGCACGGTCTAAGATCCTTGAATAGGGCACGAGAGACTCTATAATAGCATCTTTATTGAGTGCTGATTTCCTTCTTGTGCCAAAACACGCCTCCGGGTGATCGGTTCAAATGATACAGCTTGCTAGCAAAGCTGGAGGTTTCTGGTGATCAGACACAGAGCAGATGTCCCCTGAGCGCAAGAATGTTGTTTTTCTAAACAACTGCCCAGCGACTCACAACTGCAGCACCCACGCTCCCGGAGCTGCATCTCTAGAGGAGCCCAGCGAGCGCACAAAGGCTTCAGAGCCCGAGCTTAAGCTCAGCGAAGGAAAGCCGCATGCCTTTCGGGTATGGAGAAAATTCCAGGTGCCCGTCCAACCCCAGGGAGGACAGTTCGATGCCTGGTGCTAACCCAGGGCTCCCAGAGGGACACCGTGGTGTCCAACATCCTCTTAATATTCTCCGCTAACCATCATACCCGGGACGCTGGGTTCAGGTGCAACTTCTCCGGCTTTCAGGGGAGAACTTAAGCTCGCCAGAGAGGCTACCACTTAGTGCTTCCTCAGGTGCTAACCACAAAATGCGAGCGCAAAATCATGTCCTCTTTTCTGAGCCTTTAGTGCAGCTGGACGCTCTTGATGAATCTCGGATGCAGCCTGCATTGGCACAAGCAGAGCCCTGACTCTCTGCTCCTGACAGACTCTGGGTGTCACCGTGGGTCTGAGGCCTCCTAGTCATGCCTCCAACTCTCTCT
>SJYC01143656.1:42-58838 GCA_006408675.1 Madoqua kirkii
ACTAGAATGGAGATGCTTGAAAGGGGCTGGGGACCAGAGGGAGGGCAGGTCTATACGGATGGGCGGGAGGCGGGAGGTGTCACGGACCACTCCATGGAGGACTGACAAGGAGCAGTCCCCAGGAGGATGGGAGCACAGACGAGGAAAGGGGGACAGCGTGACAGTCCAGGCGGAGTGAGAAACACAGCCCCAGGCACAGAAACCCGGACCTGGGATGCTCCGCGCTGGGGGCGGGGAGGGGCGGGGAGGGGCGGGCAGGGCTGAGTCAGGAAGCTGCCTGTGGGTCTTGCCAAGAGGGCTGACTTGGAGGTTTGAGGGTGACCAGAGAATTGTGTTTGATACTCCCCCCAAAATAACCTTCTTTTCAACTGGTCTACCTGCAATGCAGGAGACACAAGAGACACAAGAGACACTGGTTAGATCCCTGGATCAGAAAGATCCACTAGAGAAGGAAATGGCATTCCCGTGTTCTTGCCTGGGAAATCCCATGGACAGAGGAGCCTGGCGGGTGTAGTCCATGGGGTCGCAAAGAGTCAGACACGATTGAATAACTAAATAACAGCAAATGTTCAGCTTACCCCATAAAAATGAAATATAGCTCTTAAAAGTGTCCTGACTTGTCAGAACTTTTCTTTCATTCATATACATGAATGTGTATAGATACGTATGTGTACACACACACACTCACATACACACGCACACATACACGCACACCCACACATACACGCACACACGCACCTGCTCTCCGACTGCCCTGCTGCTTGGGCACTGGACACGTCCACTCATCTCTACTACATGCAAGGATGAGGGATCGCATCCATCCATTTTCTCTCCAGTTTACATTCTTTGTCCTGAAGTTAGGCTCTCCGTTCACCGCCTTCCACTTAAGCCCCACGTTCAGGGGCAGCTGACACCCTCAGAGCATCGGCGCTGATGCGGTTTTGTGTTTAGAGCGCCCCGTGAGAGGAGGAAGGAGAAGAAGGAAGCCCTGTCTGAAGAGCAGCCCCGGCTCCTCGGTCAGAGGCTGCCGAAGGGGGCAGGGGCCCAGGCCACGGGCAACAAGGCCAGGAACGCGGGTGACGGCAAGGCTGCAGAGGACGGCGCTGCTCTCAGCAAGAGAGAGTCCCGGAAAGGCGCCAGGGGTAAGGCCAGCCAGCCTGGGGAACCTGCGGGCTTTCTTTCACTCAGGAACTGGGGCTCGGGGGCGAGGGCGGAGCTGATGGGATGGGACCCAGGGAATGGAGGCGGGGGATTCAGCTTATAAAATGCAAATCTGCAGAGCTGCAGTGCTCGGGGCTTAGCGTCCAGCCCCAAGGTCCTCACTTCTGCATTTAGGTCAAACCCAGGGCTGGGCAAAAGCGGGCCTCTCCCAGGGACGGCGACGGCCAGGCAGGGCAGGGGCTCAGCAGCCACAGATCACAGGCGCCTCACCGTCAGGGAGAGTCTGCTTCTGGCCAAGGACACACTAGCCCTTCACCAACATCTGCCTTCACGTCTGGGAACTGGGCTCTTCCCGCAAAGCAGGGGCCGAGCCAGGCATGCCTCATTCAAGCAAGAAGACGTCGCTGCCGACGAGGCATCTCGTTGAGAATAGGGGGCAGACGCGCATCCCTGGTGGCCCAGCAGAGACGCCGCCAGGCTGCAAAGCAGCGGACTCAGGCTCCACTCGCCACAGGGCCACCAAGCCCGCCCACAGCGGAGAAGATGCCCAGGACACGGCGGAGACCTGACACAGCCAGACTTCTAAAAACAGGGAGAATGGGGACGCGTCCCCTAGTCCAGCGGCAGACACCAGAGCAGGGCCGCGGCAGGAGCAGGAGCTCAGAAGAAAGAGGAAGACAGAGGCAAGTCATCTCCACGTTCCCATCTCCTGCTGTAGCCAAAGGAGCCACAGCTTCCGCAGAGACGTCCACGCGACGCTTCTGCTCAGTGCGCCTCCCGGATGCAGGAGAGAAGAGCGGGGGTGTTTTTAAGGTGAAAAGTTATCTTCAGGCCTCACTTACTAACTGGATGGTGCAATCCTTTTTGATCATTAACGTAGCACTGTCACTGACATTGAGTCCCAAACAGAGTGACAGACCCCAGTCGCCAGAGCCAGGGTTCCGTAAGTCCTCCTGACTGCCTCCTGTCCCCGCTGGCACGCAGAATCCGGCTCTGCTCACACAGAGCCAGGAAGGGCTCTTAGTGACGCAGACCCGGCTCGCGGTTCGCAAATCGGCTTCTAGTCCCTGAAAGTCGTCTTGGCTTCAGTCACGTGGAAGCCAGTGAAAACTGTGGAGACGTGAACCAGATAAAACTGAGCTTGGAAAGCTTTTGCAAGCTTTGCCAAGCCTGGTCCTGCTCCCCAGCACTGAAGCTAGTCCTTAAGAAGCTTTGTGAGGGGACTTTCCTGTGGCCCAGTGGCTAAGGCTCCATGTTCCTAATGCAGGGGGCCTGGACTCAATCCCTGGTCAGGAACTAAGATCCCACATGCCACAGCCACGACCTGGAGCCATCAAATAAGCAAACGAAAACAAACATTAAGGGGAACAAGGTCACGGGCAACAAGGCCAGGGACATGGGTGACGACAAGGCTGCAGAGGAAAGGGAAAGGGAGGGAGGAGCATTCAGCTAAAGTAGGAGAGAGGAGACAGCTTCTCTTAGGGTGACAGCTCCAGCTTTGCAGCAAAGCAAGCGCAAACTCTTCATCTCCAGCGGAATTCAGGACGAGTGTCAACTTCAAAGGCACAGGAGACAGACAGACATCTGGCTCCTCCTGCCTCCCAGCTCAGACGCCTTCTAAGGGTCTGCACACGAGCCCACAGCGTCCCAGCCCCCTGCATGCAGACGATCAATTCTCCCCGGGCTTCCAGCCTCCTCACTCACCTTTCCCCCCAGCTCTGCGGCGAGTCTGCAGCACTCACGCACAGTCAGCTGCGTGACAGGGACTCTAGGGAGCGTGTAGGGCACAAAAGTGGGTTCACTCTGTCCTCCGCTATGTGGTGAGCACCCACTCTGCTCCAGACACTGTTTCAGGTGCTGGAAACACCTCAGTGAATGAAAACCAGAGGCGATAGTCCATAACACAAATGCAGAAATCATTCAGATGAGAGACGAGGGTAGCACGGACCTGAGTGGAAGCAGTACCAGAAAGGTCCTCCTCTGAAACACGCAGTGCTCCGGGAAGGAGTCCACACGGAAGCCCACACGTGTTGGGCTTCCCGGGCGGCTCAGACGGTAAAGAATCTGCCTGCAGTGCAGCAGACCTGGGTTCGATCCCTGGGTCAGGAAGATCCCCTGGAGAAGGGAAGGGCAACCCACTCCAGTATTCTTGCCTGGGAAACCCCATGGACAGAGGAGCCTGGCGGGCTACAGTCCATTAGGTCATGAAGAGTTGGACGTGACTGAATGACTACCCCTTTCAGTGTCCCACGTGGTAAATCTTACTGTATGTGCCTAGATGCTCTGTTGATAGACTGACAATATAGCCGTGATTAATGACATAAAATACATAATTTATACTTCATATTAAAAAAGGCTTCCCAAGTGGTTAAGTGGTAAAGAATCCACCTGCCAATGCAGGAGACGCAGGAAACGTGAGTTCAGTCCCTGGGCCAGGAAGATCCCTGGAGGAGAAAATGGCAACCTATTCCAGTATTCCTTCTGGGAAAACCTCATGGACAGAGGAGCCCGGGGGGGTACAGGGGGTCACAAAGAGTTGGACACGACTAACCAACTGAGCATATCATTAAAATAACACAGTAATGGAGAGAATGCCTTTATGGACCGTATTCTATTCTCCACCTCATCTCCAGCCTCTCAGAGCAGTGTGGGCAGAGGGAGAATTTGAATGCCACTTTCATCTGCACATGGTCCCATCTGGGCCAAATCAGTGACCCCAAGAAGGTCAGGGCTTAGTCCCCGAGGGGCTGGTGGAAGCTTTGGAAGTGTCACAGGAGCCTGCTTTTCAGACTGGACCGTGTGAGCCGGGCCGTGTCTTACTTTCCTCCCAGTTGACAGTGATTAGGACTTTCTTCCATTTGGGGTTTTTTACCCACTTCTGTCCCTGGAAGGCTCTGGAAATTACACAGCAAGTTTTCCACCAGATGCTCCTACAGTGGCCGACAGTCCCTCACAGCTGCCTGGCTGCCCTCCCCACATGTCGCAAGCCTGACGTGGCACAGAGGAAGGGAGCCTCGAGCCCACAGCCTGCCGCCTGCGAATGCCCAGCTCCAGAGCCAGGTTGCCTTTCACGGCCTGGGGAGGCGCCTCTAAACTGCCAGGGGTTCCGCCAGGCAAGAGATCCCGGCAGGAAATACCCAGACGTGTAAGATGTCAGGGTGGAGTGGTGAGGAGGGGGAGACAGAGAAATGCTCCAGAAAAAACGTGCTTGCTTGGAAAAGTGTGGTTTCCGCAGCGATTTCTGGAACCTCAGTGCAGAGAACAGCGGAAGTGGCTGCATCTGGGGAGCCGGCAGGCCCTCCCAGCCCTGGAGTCACGTGTGGCCTGAAATCTGAACCACAGCCCTTGCGTTCACCCGCCTCTGCTCGGGGGTATCTGAGATCTGCAAGACTGCAGATCAAAGGAGCGCTTGCTCCAGCGGGTCAGGGTCGGGGGAACACAGCACCCGGGCCAGCACCGCACAGTCCGGCCCACGTGCTCGAGACCAGATGGCTGAGCAGAGCGCGGCTCGGTTTTCTCGGAGCAGAGCAGACGGTTGAACGAGAAAGGAGAGCAGAGGGCAAAGGCTCAGAGAGGTGAAGGTCCACTCCTCACACATGGCTTTGTTCACCTCATCCCACATCCTGGTGCCCTGGTTCTTCTTGGGCAAAGTGGAGCTCACTGTACTCAGCTTGCAAAGTCACTTCAGTCGTGTCCAATTCTTTGCGACCCTATGGACCACAGCCGTCCAGGCTCCTCTGTGCATGGGATCCTCCAGGCAAGAATACTGGAGTGGGTTTCCATTCTCTTCCTTAGGGTATCCTCCCCACCCAGGGACCAAACTCAGCTCTCCTGCATTGCAGGCAGCTTCTTCACTATCTGAGCCACCAGGTGGGACCACATGTAGACCAGAGTGGAATTCTAGCTCTCCCTCGGCCCGCACTGCTCTGAGAGGCTGGAGACAAGTGGAGCAGAACCTGGTCCTTAAGTGCTCACTCTGCAGCAGTGTTTTTAAACCAAGCCTCCCCCAAACCCGCCTCCCTGCAGCTTCCCTTGTCGGCTCTCATCCCGTCCACAGGGTCTGGTCAGATGAGCTTGACCCTTCTTCATGGCATCCTTCCATGACTGCATGTGCCCCGCCTGACTCGTTCATCTTCCATCTAGCCAACCCCTCTCCTTTCAGTCATGCCCCAAAGAGCAAAGAGCGTTTTAGGGTTCCCACACCATTGCCACCACTGTCCTCTGAAGGAGCCACAGTGGGTCCAGGTGCCCTTGAGCTGAGTTCAAGTGTTCACCTGTGATGAGATAAAGAAGAGAAAACTGGGCCCGTTTCCTTCTTGCTCCAGATTCTTTGTCTACTGAGGCAGGCGGGGGCCTTGCAGACAGGTTCCCAGTCACTCAGTCATGTCTGACTCTTTGCAGCCCATGAACTGTAGCCTGCCAGGCTCCTCTGTCCATGGGACTTTCCAGGCAAGAATCCTGGAGTGGGTAGCCATTCCCTTCTTCAATCCACTCACACAGTTCAGTTCAGTCGCTCAGTCGTGTCTGACTCTGTGACCCCATGGACTGCAGCAGGCCAGGCCTCCCTGTCCATCACCAATTCCCAAAGCTTGCTCAGACTCATGTCTATTGAGTCGGTGATGCCATCCAACCATCTCATCCTCTATCGTCCCCTTCTCCTCCCACCTTCAGTCTTTCCCAGCATCAGGGTCTCTTCCAATGAGTCAGTTCTTTGCATCAGGTGGCCAAAGTATTGGAGTTTCAGCTTCAGCATCAGTCATTCCAATCAATATTCAGGACTGATTTCCTTTAGGATGGACTGGTTGGATCTCCTTGCAGTCCAAGGGACTCTCAAGAGTCTTCTCCACACCACCATTCAAAAGCATCAATTCTTTGGTGCTCAGCTTTCTTTATGGTCCAACTCTCACATCCATACATGATTACTGGAAAAACCATAGCTTTGAACATATGGACCTTTGTTGGCAAAGTAATATCTCTGCTTTTGAATATGCTGTCTAGGTTGGCCATAGCTTTCCTTCCAAGGAGCAAATGTCTTTTAACTTCATGGCTGCAGTCACCCTCTGCAGGGATTTTGGAGCCCAGGAAAACAATCTCTCACTGTCTCCACTGTTTCCCCATCTATTTGCGATGAATGATGGGACCAGATGCCATGATCTTAGTCTCCTGAATGTTGGGTTTTAAGGCTCACACAGCGGGCAGCAAATTTGTCCTGCCACCTATTTTCCTAAAGCTTGCAAACTAGGAAGTGTTTGCCTGTTTTTAGCTGGTTGACGGAGAAATCAAAAGAGGACTATTAGGTGACACAGAAGAATGACCCACAAGTCAAAATGCTGTGCGCACGAGTAAAGTTTTATTGGGACACAGTCAGCCCCACCCATCCATTTGCATATCTACAAACTGTCTGTGGCTTCTCTGGTGCTCTGACAGATGAGACGGCCCGCAAAGGCTTAAATGTTTATTATCAGGCCATCGGCAGAGAAAGTTCTCCAACCTCCACACTCAAGTCAAAGAATAATCCTGCACAAAGGCAGAAAAGTGAGAGGCTTACCTGTCATCCTTTAATAAACCAAATTAAATGACTGTGTCAGAGCCCCTAGGAACCTTCTCTACTCAGTTAAACCCCCAGAGCGAGAATCAACTCAACCTGTGTGGCCTCAACTCACGCACAACAAACGCGGCCTGAGACACGCCCACCAAGCTGGTCACATTCCAGAAAAGCAAATCGGAACGTCTCACAAGGGTTCCGTGGGTCTCCTAACAAGCGCTTTCATCCTGGGCCCTCGGGTGAGAGTCTGCTTCTTTCTCGGGCGCACGAGCCTCCTCCCTGTTATGCTGGGGTCAAACTCGGACAGATCGGCCCTGGTCGTGGTGGGAAGGAAGGGGTGCGGTGCCGGGGTCCTCCGAGGTGCCCTTTCTCTCCTCACCCCCCAGGAACAGACTGGAAGCTGCCGGTCCCCCTGGGGCCTGTTTACCACCTTTGGTCTCGAGTCTGAGCTCCGTGAAAGCCCTGGGACGAAGCTGGGAGCTGACCCCCCCGACAGTGAACAGGTTCCGGATACACAACGTGAGTCTCCCGAGGGTCCCTTTCCTCCATCGTCCTTTGCAGGCTGAGCAGTGAGAACGGGCCCCGTCCAGGGGTGAGCTGAGCAGAGTGCTGAGGCCAGAGCAAACCAGAGGAGCAGGAGCGGGTGGTGTCCGTCCCTCCCCCACGCCCCTGTCCAGCCCTGACACCTGGTGAGACCAGGCAGGGGAGAAGGGGAACCCCGAGGGCAGCGTGACTCTCATTGGGGATCCCCACAGAGAGAAAAGAAAAATCCTCAAAACAGGGCAGCCTCCTGGCGGGCCTAAAGGTTCCTCCCACGTCAGGCCTGCTCTGGTCCTCCTCTCGCCGAAGCAAACTTACGGCCACCAAAGGGAGAACACTGGCCGGCAGAGAGAAGCCGGGAGCCGGGCTGGACACACGCTGCTAAACACGAGAGCGATGACCCAGGGCCTCCCGCACCGCACAGGGAACTCTGCTCCAGAGTCTGTGATGAACTATGGGGGAAGGAATCTGAAATAAGAAGATGCACGTTTATGTGTAACAGAGGGCTTCCCCGGTAGCTCAGATGGTAACAAATCTGCCTGCAATGTGGGAGACCCGGGTTCGATCCCTGGGTCAGGAAGATCCCCTGGGTCGGGAAGATCCCTTGGAGGAGAAAATGGCAACCGACTCCAGTATTCTTGGCTGGAAAATCCCACGGACAGAGAAGCCTGGTGGGCTACAGTCTGTGGGGTTGAAAAGAATCAGACACGACTGAGCTACTAACACTCATGTGTAACTGAATCACTTTGCCGTACACCTGAATCTAAGACAATCTCGTAAATCAGCTACACCCCAGATAAAATTTTAAAATAACAATAATCTGCCACAGAGGCGGGTGGTGAGGCGAGGTCCCATAGAGAGAGGCGGGGTCCTCACTAGAGCTCCCGCCCTGACCCTCCAGCCGCTGACCACTGATCAGCGACACATGGGGGTTAGGGCTGGTGTGTGTCGGGGGTGGGGGGCGGATGTTGCCCTTTGATCCGAATCCCGGGGATGCAGAAAATGAAGAGAGGTACTCAGAAGCCCAACTCACACACAAGAGGCCTGAACGAGAGCTGCCCCTTCTAAAAAGCCCCCGCCTGGTCTCGCCGTGAGCCTGAGGCACTCGAGAACCTTCGTTTCTTGGGCTCCTTGCACAGGTGCATGCGGCCCACCTACCCCAGCAGGGCCCCTTCCAGAACTTCATGGACATGAAGGCGGAGAGGAGGCTGGCCGGTCAAAAGGAGCGCCGCAGCCGCTTTGGAGACGTCAACGCTCACAAGTGCTGTCAGTACGGACAGATTTTCTGCCCTTTTCAGGCCCTCGCCACCACGGTGAGCAAGCTTTCCTTCCGCACAGGGCTGTACCGTCTTTCAGTGAGAACCAGGACAAAGCCCAGGGCTTCCTTTCTTTGGAGGGATTCAGTAGTCAGTTCTGGCCGCAAAACAAATTACCCTGAATCTCAGTGCTTATGGTGGCGAGCATCTTTGTTTCTGCCTCGCTAGCTTACAGAGAAATACATTCATTCCACTTTTGCTCACTGCAAGTCCACAGGGTAGGAAGAGTAAGAATTGGGGACAATCCTAACTGTCACAAGAGACGACCTCCAGCCTACCTACAGGTCTGCGGCCCCAAATTCAGGGAAAGAGCTGAAGGCAGGGGCCACAGCTGTGCTCAGCAACACAGCCGCTTCCAGGAGAGGAAGAGGTCTGGGGAGAGGGGAGTCCTCTGTGATAAAGGATGACGGTTCTGGTTCCTTCTTCCTCACCTGTCACCTTCAGGACCCAGGTCAATTCAAGTCAGACTGTTCCGGGAGGCAGGGCCTTGGGACTCTTACTGTTACGTCTTCGTGGTACTTCCCAGAGTTGCAGTCGTACCATTCTAAAATTTGAGTATGCACACGAATCACTTGGGGGACGTCCCTGGTGGCTCAGAAGTAAAGAATCTGCCTGCCAGTCCAGGACACACAGAGACGTGGGTTCAGTCCCTGGGTCAGGAAGATTCCCTGGAGAAGGAAATGGCAACCCACTCCATTATTTTTGCCTCGATAATCCCGTGGCTAGAGGAGTCTGATGGGCCTGCAGTCATTACCATACAGGGCGTCCTGGGTGTCTTGGGTGGGGTCTCAGAATTTCCCTTTTTGATGAGTTCGCTATGCTCCTTGTTTATGTACCGTCACTCGGCAGGCCTTCCCGTCCTGGCTCACCCCATCAGTGCCCCTAGGGCTGAAGGCCAGTATGTCGGGCCGCCTGTAACCCATTCTCAGCTCCATCGTGTGCCCTGGAACCCGGGTCAGAAACTTCTACCCGTCGGTAGTTCCCATGCTTCCCTGAACTTCAGTCACCTGGGCAATCACGCCCCTCCCCCTCTTCCCTCCCGCAGATCAGAGGCTCTGAGGCTGAGCCCCCGGGCGTCAGCGTGCTGTAAAGCCCGGCCGGCAAAGCGGCCAGTTCATCCCAGTTTCCCCAGGACGGACTTGCTCAGTTTTCCTGGGACTTTGTATCTTTTAACACTGAGACTCCTGTCCCAGGACCCTGCAGTTCTGGTTTTAAAACTGAGTATCTCAAGTCCCTGGAGGTCATGCACACTGCATGGCTGGTCACCTGTCCACTCGTGATTCCAATGTGCAGCCACACAGAGAACTCTGCACACAAACCTTCCCACGAACCAGCCCCGGCGCCTCCTCTCACAGGTCATTGCTGCCCATCTTCCCAGCCGCTGACCAGTATCCCCTGCGGAGGGGCCACATGCCCTAGCCAGGCATGCTGGAGCATCCCGACATGGAATCTCACCCCCACCCTCAGGGAGGGCGAGCAAACTGAGCCACATGCTACAAACACAGGCGAAATGGAACAGTAATAAGAGCAGCGCCATAAGCTGACAGGCCCAGAGGGGATGAGGGCTGGAGGTGCTTTCTGCTAAACCCAGTGCCACCCCACATCCCCGAGGCCTTGCTGAAGGACGATGTCCCCGGGTAGGGACGGCCTCTCAATGCACAGGGCACCTGGGAGAGCGGGTCCCCCGTGAACTGAAGACCACAGGATCCTTGTGTGGACTCCTTAGTGTGGGGCAGGTATGGTGCCGGAGCCCTCACAAGGCCTTGGGCTTCATGACGTCATCATGTGAGCATCATCCTCCCTTTATCCACGAGGAAACAAAGGGCTAGACGTTAAGGGACTGGCCCAAGACAGCTGCCAGTCAGAGCTGGAGCCGGGACGTGAGCCTCTGTGCAAGGCAGGCACCCCCGGGCCCCCACGCTCTAGTCTACGTTTTTTATTTAAACTACGTATACACAGTGGAATGTTACTGAACCATAAAAAGCACCAGATAATGTCATCTGAAGCAGTATGGATGGACCTAGAGATCATCGTACTAAGTCAGACAGAGACAAATGCCGTATGATACCGTTTACATATGGAATCTAGAATCTGCTGCAAATAAACTCGTCTGCAAAACAGAAACAGGCTCACAGACACGGAGCCCAGACTTGTGGCTGCCAGTGTGGGGAGGGGCTGGGGCGGGTGGACTGGGAGTCGGGTCAGCGGGTGCAGACTAGTGCACAGGGATGCAAAAAGCAGGGCCTACTGTAGAGCTGGGAAGCTGCTGCTTCCCACTGTCTCTGTTCAAGCTTTTCATTTGGTATCGGTATTTGGTATTTTATTTGACATGACCGAGTAATAATGCTGTGGTAGTCTCCGGTGGACAGCAAAGGGACTCAGCCATACGCGTGCACCCGGCCCCCGCCCAAACTCCGCTCCGTCCAGGCTGCCGCATAACACTGAGCATGTCCCCTGTGCTGCTCAGCGGTCCTTGTTGGTTGCCCACTTTAAACAGAGCCAGGCGAGGCTGACCATCCCAACCTTCCTAACGATCCCTCCCCCCCAACCATGAGCAGGGAGCTCCAGTTTAGCCATTATTCTCTGCCCAACAGGAGATGCAAAGACTGGTTTTCCCCCGAGACCTGCCCCTGAGCCCACACATGCAGAGACTGGGCATCTCCTGCCCCACCGAAGGGAGTCTTCAGGACTTACCCTTGTCTTCCGCAGAACTGGGCTTGGGGAAGGAAGCCAACAACCATGGAAAGGAGAAACCATCGAGCCACGTGAAAACACCTCTATTCCCCCCAATAGTTAAGGCAACAAAATCTAACGATAGGAAATAATAAACATTTCAAAACCGCATTGTGGCCTCTCGCTGCAAGGACTAAAACCGCCCCCCAGGACTTGAGAATTGCTCATTCTCTAACCCAACTGAAGGCATTCCATCAGCGTGCCTCTGCGAACAGTCTGGGAAGGATGAGCCAGTTAGAAGCTGCAGTGCCCAATGAGAACTGAGTCCTCCCCGAGTCCACTTGTCTCAGATCTCTAAGACACCCGGGAGGAGGTGGGTCCAGGCCAATGAGTCAAGGACCCCACTCTTTCCACCTTCTGGTCTACCAGCACCAGAGTGTTGTATGGTGACCTTGGGGTTAGCTCCTCGTGGTCACCAAAGAGTTGGCAGTGCAGCAACACCACATCCTCACAGGAGCACGTCTAACCCTGAAAGGCTGAAGTTTCTGCCCACATCACACACACACACACACACACACACAGACACACACACACACACACACACAGCCAGAAGGAGAACCTCCCCCAGCCACCGCTGAGCAAATTTCCCAGCAACTCTCCTTGGCAAGGATGTGGCTCGCCCATGCTGTGACCACAAGGGAAGCTGGGAAGACAAGTCCTGGGGGCAAGTCCTGCCGTTAGGAAAACTGCCGATAAGCAGCGAGCGTCTGCTGCCGTGGGACACTCCCTGGCTTGCAGGTCAGACCCCTAGAGTGAGAAATTCCTGCCCAGGCTGAGTGAAGACCTGGCTTCTTACAGTTCTAAGCATACATCTCTTCCATGTTAAATAGCTTTCATTTTTCATTTTAAAAGTAATGTATGTTTATAATAAAAGTTACTCAAAAATATAAATAAGAAAGGGCTTCCCTGTTGGCTCAGTGGCCAAGAATCCTCCCACAATGCGGGAGACTCAAGCTCAGTCCCTGGGTCGGGAAGATCCCCTGGAGGAGGGCACGGCAACCCACGCCAGTGTTCTTGCCTGGAGAGTCCCCCGGACGGAGGAGCTGGGCGGGCCACAGTCCACGGGGTCACAGAGAGTCGGAGATGACTCAGCGACTGAATGGCAACGATAAAAGAGAAAACAACTACTCAGATCACAACGCTGAGCAGCAACCAGCGTTTGCATCTGGAAGCTTTTGTTGATCTCTGGGCCTGGATCCAGCTTATTTTCTGGTTGCGCCACAAGGCATGTGAGATGTTAGTTCCCTGAGCAGGGGTCCAACCCACGCCCTGCAGTGGAAGCCAAGCGTCTTAACCACTGGACAGCCAGGCAAGGCCTGCTTTTCTGCAGCTTTGACTGGGTGGTTTTTTGCCACCGCTGCCCAGCACCTCTCAGAGTCAAGCACCCCCCTCTGGGTCCCCTTCCAGGCGCCTGGTCAGCAAAGTCTCAGCCCCTGTTTGCATTACAGCTTTGTCCCCAGGCCGGGGGTCTACCCTTTCCTTTGAACTTTTGATTATACCCAACAACTTCCTCCAAAACTAAAAACAAAATCTATTCCTTCTTTACTTGTAACCTTTAGCCTTTTTTGGCTGATTCCCAGAGCTTAATTTTTTCACATCAGCAAGCTTATTTCTGAGCCACAGGACAGGCACACACGGCACGGTCCCCTCCTCTCTGGCACACGCCTTCTTCCAGCCCAGGCAGACAGCTCCTCTTGCAACCATGCTGATTAATTCAATTGTCTACTTGTTTTTCCTCTGACTGCTGTGATTCATGATAACATCTTTGAACTTTTGATTATACCCAACAACTTCCTCCAAAACTAAAAACAAAATCTATTCCTTCTTTACTTGTAACCTTTAGCCTTTTTTGGCTGATTCCCAGAGCTTAATTTTTTCACATCAGCAAGCTTATTTCTGAGCCACAGGACAGGCACACACGGCACGGTCCCCTCCTCTCTGGCACACGCCTTCTTCCAGCCCAGGCAGACAGCTCCTCTTGCAACCATGCTGATTAATTCAATTGTCTACTTGTTTTTCCTCTGACTGCTGTGATTCATGATGACATAGGCAGAATTTTATAGTTTAGCCTTTCCCATCTCTCTTAAGCCAGGAATTCACACACTATGGCTCTCAGGTCAAACCTGAGCTTCTTGTTCTTTTATGTAAAGTTTTACAGGAATAGCAGACACGTGCATTTGTTACCAAACCTTTTACTGCGGCTTTGGGGCCACAGAAGCAGAGATGATCGGTTACAAGTGCGCCTCCACGGCTCAGAAAGCCCAAACCATTCACTCTCTGGCCCCTTCTAGATAAAGCTGTCTGTCCTTTCTTAAGCCAAACTCCCCTTCATGATTTCCAACTAAGGGACTCTACTTCACTTATCTCCACTTTGTAAAAACATCCTTGAAATCTGGAGTCCATGACTATGTCCATCGACCGGCAGAGGAAGTCAGGAAGGTATCCAGGCCTCTTTCTAGGAGGACGTGGGGTCGACAGCTACCTGATGCTGCCCGGCATACCCTCACTGTACAGAGGCTAGTGTGCCTTCTGGTGAAGAAACCATCCTGCGTGTGTTGTGCATGACCTGGCAGAGTGTGGAGAAGCTTCTGTCTTTCTCTCTTTTTATTCTCACCATGAGCCACCACTTCACACCAGCTTCCACTTCCAGGTGGAGAATTCCATCCAGAAAGACTGGCTCTGCATGGACGCCGGGGAGGGCTTAACCTCAGCTACCCCACCTGGTTTCTTTTATGCAAGGTGCAAACTTCCTCCCAGACTGGAGCAGAGATACACCGCCAGACAATCACAATGGAATGCAGGGAGAGCGTGAGACCCAAGGAGGAGACTGCCCACACTCAGACCACATGCCAGGCATGAAGAGGAGGAACTATCAGTGAAATTCACAGCTGGCAATGAATCTGCTTGACATCCATCTTTGCAAAAACCCATTAATGCACCGAGCAAATCTACAGACAAAGCTTTGCTTTAGGACTTGAGCAAGGCAGGACTCAGATGAAAATAATTTAAAAAACCACACCACCAGTGTATCCTGAGTAATTACTTTGTTCTGCATATTATATCCAAAGATCTTGTGGGGCTTCCCTAAAAAAAAATTAGCATTATTTATCTGCTGATGAGTTGGGCTTCCCTGGTGGTTCAGAAGCTGCCTGCAATGTGGGAGACCTGGGTTCGATCCCTGGGTTGGGAAGATCCCCTGGAGGAGGGAGGGCATGGCAGCCCACTCCAGTGTTCTTGCCTGGAGAATCCCATGGACAGAGGAGCCTAGAGGGCTGCAGTCCATGGGGTCTCAAAGAGTCAGACACGACTGAGCGACTAAGCACAGCGCGCAGTACATCTCCCGGAGGCTCCGGGGTAAAGAATCTGCCTGCCGGTGCAGAAGACACGGGGTTCGACCCCTGATCTGGGTAGAGTCCACATGCGGGGAGGCAACTAAGCCCCTGCGCCACAACCATTGAGCCTGCGCTCTGGAGCTCGGGACCGCAGCCGCCGAAGCCCGTCCGCCTAGGGTGTGTGCTCTGCGACAGGAGAGGCAAGCACCCGGCTCAGCCAAAAGGAAGAAAACCGCACATCGCTTAATCCGCAGTTATTCCCCTAATTAATCCACCATCATTAAGGATGAGAAACTGACCTTTAAAGAGACTACGGTGGCGTCAGGCAGGCACTGGGCGGCGGCGTCGGCAGCCCAGACGCCCCCCAGGCTCGCCCCAGCACAGCGGCCCCACCAGCGCCGCCTATCTCCCACGCTTGTTTAGAAACCGCCGCGCACACCCTCGCCCGCTCCTGCCGCGTGCTTTATTCGTCCTCTGCTCTTTCCTGCCTCTCCTGATAAAATCACCCACGCATACGCGACAGACGTCGATGGAGTCATCTGTCACCGCTGGAAGGGAACGTCTTTCAGTTTTCGCTGCTGCCTCCCAGACCTGATGCCCCAACGTGAGCGCCTCCCCTCCCGGCCTCGGAGGGGGCGAGGACCCGGAAGGGAGGCGCCGGGCTCCTTACGTGCAGGGTCCCCAGGGACGGGGCCCGGGGTGGACGGGCGGGGAGGAGGGGAGCTCTGGGGACTGCCGGCAGCTTCGAGCTGGTTCAGGCAGAGCTTCGCCACTCGGGACAGGACAGCCTTGGGCGTGACGCCTGTGCAGTGTTGAGGAGTCCAGCTCCTGGTGAGCAACCTCGGTGTGATTATTTGGGCCTGGCCGTCCGCAGTTGCCAGGCTTTTCCTGGTAGGTCCCGGGCCAGGCCTGCTGGCAGCCGCGCACCACAGACTCTGAAGGGTCCCCCTGGCCTGCTGGCTTTTCACAGCCTCGTCTCTCAGTTCTGGTGGGGAGGATCGGCCCCAGGCCCCCCTGCGGATGCTGAAATTACAGGACGCTCAAGCCCCTTACTCAAAACTCTCTGCTTGGGACCTGCACACACCCTCCTGTACACTCCAGTCATCTCCAGGTCAGTTACAGCCCCCAGTACGCTGCTGGCGCTATGGGGACGGCTGCCGGGCGGGAGGCTGCAAGTTGAAGTTTCGCTTTGTGGAATTTTCTGGAGCCTCTTCCCACACTGAGTTGAGTGCAAGGATGAGGGATGCGCAGACACGGAGGGCCCACGGTGCCGGCGTCCCAGCCCTGGCGCGTCCTTTCCGGGCGTCTCTTTCCGAAGCCTCGGGTGGGGACGGGCTTCTTCAGGAGCTGGGTTCCTCGCTGGACAGAAGCGGTGGGGGGTGGGGGGACCTCTCCAGTCATCTCCAGGTCAGTTACAGCCCCCAGTACGATGCTGGCGCTATGGGGACGGCTGCCGGGCGGGAGGCTGCAAGTTGAAGTTTCGCTTTGTGGAATTTTCTGGAGCCTCTTCCCACACTGAGTTGAGTGCAAGGATGAGGGATGCGCAGACACGGAGGGCCCACGGTGCCGGCGTCCCAGCCCTGGCGCGTCCTTTCCGGGCGTCTCTTTCCGAAGCCTCGGGTGGGGACGGGCTTCTTCAGGAGCTGGGTTCCTCGCTGGACAGAAGCGGTGGGGGGTGGGGGGACCTTGAGACCCCGCCCCACCCTGACCCAGGACCCCGCCCACTCCCCGCCGTCCCTCTTCCCCTCCCCCGGATGTCCCTGAGCCAGCCTCAGGGTCGCCCCGCAGAGGCACCGGCCCTGGCCTGCTCTGATCCAAACTGGGGGTCACTGCCGCAGGGAGGAAGATGGGACGGGGCTCAGCCTCTCCCGTGTCTGTTTCTGGGCCCGTCGCAGTCGCGTCTGAAGGCTTCACTCCCTCATTCTCAGCTCCTGCCCCGGATCGCCAGCGGCTCAGCGTCCATGTCCAGCTCCCCGAGCTCCAGGCAGCCGCGCCCGCGGCCCTTCTCCAGTGACGGGGGTGACAGGGAGCCTGGAAGCGTCCAGCGCAGGGCAGCTGCTGCCCTGGCCTTTCCCCCACCTTTTCCAAGGCTTGATTCTAAGCCTCACACCCAGACCTCTGTGCACATGTGTATGTGAGTGTGCATACATGTGTGCGCACACGTGTGTGTGTTGTGTGTGTACATGTGTGCACACGTGTTTGTGAGTGTGTTGTGTGTGCACACATGTATATGTGTGCGTGTGTGCATGCCCATGTGTGCCCACATGTGTGTACGCCCACGTGTGTGTTCACACACACATGTATGTGTGTGCACGTGTATGTGAGTGTGTGTGCGCACCATGAATTCAGGGAAAACCTGCCTGCAGCCCTCAGTCTGCGACAGGCCCCCTCCCCGTCCCCCGGAGGAACCCACCTTTCTCTCTGATGCTCACTTTTCTCCCCAAAGTGGAGAAATTCCCCTGCTCAAAGGGCGGAGCCCGCATCTGGCAGATAAGGCTGGCCTGGGGAACCACGTACCACCATCTTTGCAAAACTAAGCCCCAGCTCCAGGACACAGATCTAGCAACAAACTGCTGTCACAGAGCTCTATTTTTCCTACAAAAACAGCTAATGACAAAGATCTACCCTATAACACAGGGAACTAAACTGAATAACCTACAGTGGAAAAGAATTTGAAAAAGAATATATATGGATATAATAAGAATGTATATATGTCTACATATATATATATATACACACATGTCTGTAACTGATCATTTTGCTATACACCTGAAACTAACGCAGCACTGTAAATTAGCTATGCTGGGCTGGGCTGCACTTACTCACTCAGCCATGTCTGACTCTTTGGGATCCCATGGACTGTAACCCACCAAGCTCCTCTGTCCATGGGGATTCTCCAGGCCAGAATACTGAAGTGGGTAGCCTTTCCCCTCTCCAGAGGAGCTTCCCAACCCAGGAATTGAACCCAGGTCTCCTGCATTGCAGGCGGATTCTTTACCAGCTGAGTCACCAGGGAAGCCCAAATTAACTATACTTCAATTTAAAAAGTGAACTGAAGAACAAAAACAGCAAATAGCTTGTCCCATTTATTTATGATTTTGTTACATCAGGAATTTTCAAACAAGTCTTGCTCCTCGTTAGCAGGCCTGGGTCTCACATTGTCCACACCCTTGTGAAGCCAAACAAAGCAGAAAAAAAAAAAACAGACTTGCTCACAGTTTTGTTTTGTTCCTGCTTTTTGCTGACTGGGACTGAATGCTGCCATATGCTGAGAAAACATCCAGCGTTTGCATGTCGGGTTTTTTTCTTGTTTAGTTATATCTGGTCGCGTCACGGAGCCGTTGGCTAAGGAAACCTATAATCTGTACTTCGTGAATAACCATGTAATTGAGCGATTGCAGCCACGGCTGCGAGCTGCTGTGTGGACAGTAGTCTTTGGGGTTTTTTTCTATTTTTTTTTTCTGGAATGCCCAGAAAGGGAGCACGTGAGTTGATTCTCGGGGCTCCAATCCTGGAATCTGCAGCCTTCTTCCAGGAGTGATGAAGGTGAGGAAACGGCCTCAGAAGCCCAGGGAATCCAGCTTGGGAGAGTTTCCCAGGGTGACTTTCCGGGTTGGTTTGTTTGTTTTGGTTGGAAACTTGGGAAAAGCTAGATCTGTGCAGAACCCACTTCAGTGTTTGGAAGGGTCTTCTCAGAGCTCTGTGTCATGGGAGTAACTGTCTGCAGACAGGCTCCCCTCCTCATTGCACCAACACAAGCCTACTGCTTGACATCTCAGCACAGAGAGGGGTGGGTGGGTGGATAGATGGATGATAGGTGGGTGGATGGGTAGATGGATGGACCACTGCATATTCTCAGGACCCAGAATTGCTTTAAGTTAATCATATACATGAGAAAATTGCAATGCTTCAAGGTGCCAATCTTTCAACACTCCAAATAACACAATGATTCAGCCCAAATCCTCAATATCACTTTAAGGACTGACACTCATGGGTGAGATGTGAGAGTTTTCAGAAGGTTGCAGGCACTGACATTTTTTTGGTCCCAAACGACACCGACTCTGCCTGCATAAAATACCAGTCCTGGCAGGAAGCACCAGTGGCTCCTCACCGCTTAAGAATGAAAATAAGCAGCAAACAGGAAACCGCATTTATTTTTTACTACAAGTCAGCCAGCCTCCCACACCTGCGCTGTGCATTTCCCCTGCTGAGTGTCTTAAGGGGCAGCAAGAAAGTGACACTTGCCTCTTCTCTTTCTCCCAAGAAGCTGTCTCCCTGCTGGGCAGCGTCTGTGGGGAGAAGCAGGGGAGCGCAGCTGAGACAGGGCGGGGAAAGTCTGCATCCCCCAGCCCTGACCCCTCAAGAGAGTCGCTGAGCACGGCCTTCCCAGGGATGCTGAGGGCCCTGGCAGTGGCTCTGGGGACACAGCAGCATTTAATGAAAGACCCCATCCAGGACGCAACTGAGTCCCAAGGCAGAACAAGTTGCTGCCGAAATTATCCTGTGATGGGACGATATGGAAGCAAGCGCTTGGCCCTGTGAGCCACTGGCCGCGCTCCCTGCTTCTCACTCGCCGGGCGGGATGAGGTTTGCCTTCAAAAGATGATTGCCCACGATTCCTTCAGGAAGGTTCTTTATCCCAGGGAGCCTCTTCCTGAGGCGGCTGAGCTGTGAATACCTGTTCTAAGCTAGACGGCCCTCCAGCTCCATGTAAATTACTATCATCATGCTGGCTCCTTAATGACGCACCTTGGGAGGCCAGAACGTCTCTGAGGTGCAGGGCCTTAATGAGGAGCTTTGTCCGAGAGATATAATTTGAGCCGTCTGCCGTGAAGCAGTCCCGACTGAGCTGGCCTGGTCCCCGCTGGCGCTGAACTTCCCCTGCCCTTGAGGAGCACCCGGCTTGGTGCTCTCCCTTTCCTGACGGCCCGGGCACTGACGTGTCTTTCTGCTTGGAGCTGCCCGTCTGGTCTTCACGTAAGAATGGCATTATAGGTGAACACGAACAGACAAATTGGAGACGCGTCCTTCTTCATAGTCGCAGGAGTACAAATATGACCATGAGTTTGTCTAGCTGAGGACCAAGTTGCTTTGTTTTTTTAATCTTTTTATTGTATTGGAGTAGAGTGGATGCACGGCTGTGTTAGCAGCTGACGCACCGTAAAAGGACTCGGTCATATACACACATACACACACATACGTATATTCTTTTTCACTGTGGTCTATTGCATCGAGTCCCTGTGCTATGAGCGAGTCCTCGCTGCTCATCTATTTTATATATAGTAGTGTGCACCGGCTAATCCCAGATTCCAGTTTCATCCTTGCCCTCCCCACGCTTCCCCTCTTGGTAACCGTTAGTTTGTTCTCTGTCTGTGAGTCTTTTTCTGTTTCATCAGTGAGTTCGTTTGCATCATCCTTTTAGATTCCACCCATAAGTGGTATCATGTGATCTTTGTCTTTACTCGCTGACTTCACTCAGCGTGACAACTTCTAGGCCCGTCTATGTTGCTGCAAGTGGCGCTACCTCATGCCTGTCACGGCTGAGGAATATTCCAGGGTGTGTGTGGGCCTCACCCTCTTTGCTCGTCCCTCTGCGGATGGCCGCGCTAAGAGCTATGCTGCTCCGCAGAGTGACTGCACCATTTCACGTTCCCCCCAGCGGTGCAGAAGGCTTCCCTTTCTCGACACCCTGCCCAGAGTTTGCTATTTCTGGACTTTTGAATGACGGCCCCTCCGACCAGTGTCAGCTGGGAGCTCACTGGACTCGCAGCTGCATTGAAGCTCAGCCCTCTCATTCCTGCGCCGCATCCCCACCTCCTTCTCAAGGGAGCCCCCAGAAGCACACACCAAGGGGCCTGGCCACACGCATCTCCGTCCAGGAGCCAACTCCAGCGTCACAGCAACCCACGGCCTTCCAATCCATCCCCCTCCAACCTGGACCCACCCTCAGGTCTGACTTCCCTGAGCTCTGCTTAAAACGGAGAATTTAGCATCTGAAAAGTGAACAGCCAGGGCCTTCAGGAAAGTCTGCCAGCCTTTCTTTGCAGTTTGTCAAAATCACATCACCCCCACCCTTCCCTCTGGCCAGTCTCTTTACGTCTCCCTGTCCCCACTGAAGCTGCAAACGCCACGTCTTCACAGTTACAGGTTTGTTTATTCAGGACGATGTTCACCCCCAAAAAAATCTCTCGTGAGTGGTTTTCTGCTCGCCTGTCACTGCCCTGCCTGCTGACCTCGAATCTCAGACCAAAGGAACTGAGGGACAGCAGGTCACGGGCAAAGCCGAGCTCAGACCTCAACGGCGGTCCCCGGGCTGGATGGGCCTGTCCTCGCTCCCGCCATCCTACTAATTGCCAGGTCTCTGCTCCTGTGGACTCACTGGCATGTGGGCCTGGTCTGGTCTTGATTTAAGAGGAGGAAATAAGTCACAAATCTTTATGGGCAAAGATAATTGCCATGGGCCATGTTTTTCCTGCCCAGAGCCTGCTCCTCATGGGCGCTGGACTTCACCCCCCAGGGCGGGCAGCCCGGCCCTGGGCCTCGTGGCTTTCAGCACGGCCATTGGCTAGACTTTGATTTCCTCCTCCTCCACCTCCTGCTACAGAGTTCCCGGGGCTTAAAGAAGCTTCCCTCAGCTCTGCTCAGCGTTATGTGGCGGCCTGGGTGCGAGGGGAGTTTGGCGGAGAATGGATCCGTGGGTGCTAGGTCTGAGTAGCTCTGCTGTGCGCCTGAAACCATCACCACATTGTCAATCGGCTACGTGACAGTGAAGGTGTTCGCCGGGCTCAGTCCTGTCTGACTCTTTGCAACTGCGTGGACTGTGGCCTCTGTCCACGGGATTCTCCAGGCAAGAACACTGGACTGAGTTGTCATTTCCTTCTCCAGGGGATCTTCCCGACCCTGGGGTTGAACCTGGGTCTCCTCATTGCAGGTGGATTCCTTATCTGCGGAGCCACCAGGGAAGCCCAGTCGGCTAGAATCCAATATAAAATAAAAAGTTTAAAAAATAAAGAAATAAAAAATAAGTTTCCCTTTAGAGAGGCAACTCCCAATTGTCCAGAGAAAGGATTGTGCACTTGTCCATTGTCCATAGACAGAGGAGCCTGGCAGGCTGCCGCCCATAGGGTCCCAAGAGGCAGACACACCGAGCAGCTTAGCCCACGTGCACTGTCTGATTTTTCAGTTCATACACTGATGCATGAATTGGCCTGTTATTTCCACAGCTGTTTATGCTGTGAACCGGTCTAGGGCTCATGCACAACCTGGAAGTTGTTTAGGGAGACCACGACAGCTGCTGAAGAAGCTGAGGGTGGGGAAGGTCTAGCTACTCTCTCATAAGCTCCCTGTCGGGGTGCAAGGAAAAAGAACCTCAGACCGAATTCTTCCCGTCACGTGGACATTTATTCAACACACGTCTCTTGGTGAGCAGACACACAATAGTTATGCAATCAGCTCTGTAGACACCGATAAAGCCCCAGCTCCTTGTCTCTTGGACGTGATGAACAGTTCATCTATTAGAAAGGTTTGGTCAAGACAGACGCAACTCTAGAAACAGGATTCAGCTCTCCCCGCTGGACTCAAGCCACTGGAAATGTTCCAGTGGCAGAGGCTGAACACAAAATCGCTCACTCTGAACGGACGGGCAACAACCTTGCAAGACTTTCCTGCCTGGGCTTGGAAGAGAAGGGCGTCTTCAAAGCACTTTGCTGTTGTCATTATTTAGCTGCTCAGCCCTGTCCAATTCTTTGCGACCCCATGGACTGTAGCCCACCAGGCTCCTCTGCCCATGGGATTTTTCCAGGCAAGAATACTGGAGTGGGTTGCCATTTCCTTCTCCTTGGGATCTTCCTGACCCCAGGGGTCAAACCCTTATCTCCTGTATCTCCTGCATTGCCGTTGGATTCTTTAAGCTGAGCTGTCAAGACAAGGGCGCTTATATGCATATACATTGGCATTAAGAAGTGGACTCCTTTATAAAGGAGCTAGTTGGTTGAGTCTGGATTTGAGTTGTCTGGAGAAAAAGTTCTAAGAAGTCTCTTCTCTTCTCTTACAAACATGAGCCCTTACTTGTCTTTTTTTAGTAAGATTCAAGCAGGCCTTGATGTAGGGCTGGCAGGTTGAAACATTATGATTCCATCCATCATGTTCATAATTCATGCATTCGCATCTCTAAGGAACCAGGTCAGAATAAACAAATTCCTAGCACTGTCTCAAATTTTGGTCTCTGTCATCTATGTCTTAATGATTTCCAGAAGAGGCGGTGGAAAAAAGAAGTGGTGGTTCATCCGGGGTCAGCTTCCAAGCGGCTGGCTGATGCTAGCGTCAGAATCACTCTTCAAAGACATCTTCAGAAGGGAGAGGTGTGTGGGCGTGTGACGAGTAATCCCCTTATCCCGAAAGGGTGCAAGACACTCCACAGAGACACTCACAACCCAGCGCTTCGGATGCTCCTTTCTTTCTTCTGAGGCTTTGCGGCTTAATCTTGTCAGGAAGGTACCCCAGCTTGTTCCACTGAAGTGAATGTCAGCATGGCCTTTGGAATAACGAGTGTATCTGCACTGTCTCTTGTTGGGAAACCAGGAAAAGCAGTCCTGGAGGGTCGTTCGCTGCCCCAGAGGTTTTCTTCTCACAGATCTGTTGCCCAGTTGTTTTATTTGCAAATGAGAGATTAACCGGTAGGAATTTACAAATGAGAGATTAACCAGTAGGAAGAGCAAAGTGAACGTGATGGAGAAGGTTGTGCCTGACTCTTTGCAACCCCATGGACTATACAGTCCATGGAGTTCCCTAGGCCAGAATACTGGAGTGGGTAGCCTATCCCTTCTCCAGCAGATCTTCCCGACCCAGGAATCGAACCGGCGTCTCCTGCACTGCAGGCGGATTCTCTACCAGCTGAGCCACCAAGGAAGCCCAGGAAGAGCAAAGCCCTAGTTTTTCAAAGGTGCAGATTTTAGGGCAAAACTGCAGACCAGTCACGTGTAGGGGCAGAACCAGGAACCTGAATGCAACTCTGATAACCTGCGACTCCTCCTCACTCGTTAGAGTCCAGGGTATTGTGGTTTCTCCTGGCAGCAAACAAGACAAGGTCAAAAGAATAATCCAGAGGCAAAGCCTGCTGAAAGTGGCTAAATGCAGAGCTCCATAGAAAGCCACACAGCACTGGGGAATATGCAGGAGAGAAAGCTACCAGGAGCTCCCGGCTGGCCCAGCGGTTAAGACTTGGAGCTACCAGTGCAGAGGCCGCGGGCTCCACCCCTGGCGGGGAGCTAAGACCCCACGTGCTGTGTAGCGACGCCAAAAGACAAGAAAAGCTGCCAGACTTGCTACCATTTACTGGGGAAACCAAGTCTGTTCACATGGTGAAATGTTACAGGAAGGACACAGAGGAACAGGCCCGCGGGAGAAAGGAGACGGCCATAAGCGCTGACGGCGCAGCAGTGAAAGAAGAGGCAGGCGGAGGGCACGGCCTCCTGCAGAAAGTTTGCTTTTATGTCAGGGAACCCCCACGTCTTCATTAGCAATACTGACGTGCTGACAGTTATATATTAAAAAATTAGGGCTCCCCCAACAGCTCCGTGGTAAAGAACCCACCTGCCAATGCAAGAGATGCGTGCAGGAGACCCGGGTTCAATCCCTGGGTCGGGAAGACCCCCTAGAGAAGGAAATGGCAGCCCACTCCAGTGTTCTTGCCTGCACAATCCCGTGGGCTGAGGAGTCTGGTGGGTGCAAAGCCCTAGTTTTTCAAAGGTGCAGATTTTAGGGCAAAACTGCAGACCAGTCACGTGTAGGGGCAGAACCAGGAACCTGAATGCAACTCTGATAACCTGCGACTCCTCCTCACTCGTTAGAGTCCAGGGTATTGTGGTTTCTCCTGGCAGCAAACAAGACAAGGTCAAAAGAATAATCCAGAGGCAAAGCCTGCTGAAAGTGGCTAAATGCAGAGCTCCATAGAAAGCCACACAGCACTGGGGAATATGCAGGAGAGAAAGCTACCAGGAGCTCCCGGCTGGCCTAGCGGTTAGGACTTGGAGCTACCAGTGCAGAGGCCGCGGGCTCCACCCCTGGCGGGGAGCTAAGACCCCACGTGCTGTGTAGTGACGCCAAAAGACAAGAAAAGCTGCCAGACTTGCTACCATTTACTGGGGAAACCAAGTCTGTTCACATGGTGAAATGTTACAGGAAGGACACAGAGGAACAGGCCCGCGGGAGAAAGGAGACGGCCATAAGCGCTGACGGCGCAGCAGTGAAAGAAGAGGCAGGCGGAGGGCACGGCCTCCTGCAGAAAGTTTGCTTTTATGTCAGGGAACCCCCACGTCTTCATTAGCAATACTGACGTGCTGACAGTTATATATTAAAAAATTAGGGCTCCCCCAACAGCTCCGTGGTAAAGAACCCACCTGCCAATGCAAGAGATGCGTGCAGGAGACCCGGGTTCAATCCCTGGGTCGGGAAGACCCCCTAGAGAAGGAAATGGCAGCCCACTCCAGTGTTCTTGCCTGCACAATCCCGTGGGCTGAGGAGTCTGGTGGGCTGCAGTCCATGGGTTCGAAAAGAGTCAGACACGACTGAACACACACATGCATATATTAAAATTAATTGGTTTCAGCGCAGAGACAAAAGCATGAATGTGTGGGCATACAAAGGAGGATGTGGCACTGTCCAGGTGAAGGGGAAAGACAGGCGCTTATCAGCTGTGGGGGTTTTCCACTTTGTGAAGGGAGTGAGACCTCCCCCACACACACAGAATGAGTCCCAGCTGGTTAAACAGTCGGAGACAAGCCACAAGCTGCAAAAGAATCAGAAAAAATAGACAAAATATTTTTGTAGCTTTAAGGATAAGGAAGACTTCACAGTGAGGACAGAACACTGAAAAGGTCAAAATGAGAGACTCCCACTGACCAGACAGCAGCAGCAAGGGACACCTCATGCGGAGGGCGTCCCAGGGTCAGAGACCCCAACACGGTCAGACCCCAGCGTGGGACACCTCACGCGGAGGGCGTCCCAGGGTCAGAGACGCCAGCACAGACCCCAGCATGGGACACCCCACACGGAGGGCGTCCCAGGGTCAGAGACCCCAACACGGTCAGACTCCAGCGTGGGACACCCGCACATGGAGGGCAGCCCAGACTCAGAGACGCCAGCACAGACCCCAGCGTGGGACACCCGCACGTTACTTTAAGGATAAGGAAGACTTCACAGTGAGGACAGAACACTGAAAAGGTCAAAATGAAAGACTCCCACTGACCAGACAGCAGCAGCAAGGGACACCTCACGCGGAGGGCGTCCCAGGGTCAGAGACCCCAACACGGTCAGACCCCAGCGTGGGACACCCGCACATGGAGGGCAGCCCAGACTCAGAGACGCCAGCACAGACCCCAGCGTGGGACACCCGCACGTGGAGGGCGGCCCAGAGCAAAGACGCCAACACAGTCAGAACCCAACAAACTGATAACAGCCGAAAAGAAATGTCTTCAGCAAAGAGAAAGCAGTGATATCCAGAATGCCATGTTTACTACAAATTGATAAAGAAATGGGCGAACATGGCAAAGGAAACTAGCAGACACTGAGAGCAGGTGAAGGGCAAGACGCAGCAGCACTGAAGGAACCCAAATCACGAGCCCACACGAAAACATACTAAACTCCGTCTAAAACTCCAGAAGGACAAAAATGGTTACAGAAGGTGTTTTTATAGCATTTTTAATATCCACTGCTAGCAAGAAGGCAAGATCAAAGACCCTGCCACACACTCTTGATACGATTGTAACCCCATAAATATTAACTCGTTAATGCCCACATCTCTGGAATCAGAAATTCCATTTCTAAGAGTCTATCTTCCAAAAATACCAGTACTACCAATAAAAGTTCGTTAAAAAAATATGCAGTAGCCCGTTGCCAAGATTCAGAAGCAACCTAAGTGTCCATCAACGGATGAACAAATAAAGAAGCGATGGTATACACGTGGGCTTCCCAGGAGGCACTAGGGGGAGAGAACCTGTCTGCCCGTGCAGGAGAAGTAAGAGTGAGGGTCGAGCCCTGGGCTGGGAATATCTCATGGAGGAGGGCATGGAGACCCACTCTGGTATTCTTGCCTGGAGAATCAGTCCCATGGACAGAGGAGCCTGGCGGGCTATGTAGTCCACAGGGTCACAAAAGGTCAGAAACAGCTGAAGTGACTTAGCACACGCACACACACACACGTGCGCACACACATACACAGGCAATAGAACACTGCTGCTGCCAAGCCGCTTTAGCGTCCGACTCTGTGCAACCCCAGAGGCGGCAGCCCAGCAGGCTCCCCCGTCCCCGGGACTCTCCAGGCAAGAACACTGGAGTGGGCTGCCATTTCCTTCTCCAATGCATGGAAGTGAAAAGTGAAAGGAAAGTCGTTCAGTCGTGTCTGACTCTTGACGACCCCATGGACTGCAGCCCACCAGGCTCCTCCGTCCACGGGATTTCCCAGGCAAGAGTACTGGAGTGGGGTGCCATTGCCTTCTCCGAATAGAATACTACTCAGCTATAAAAACAGAACAATTTCTTTTCCATTAGCAGCAACATGGATGGACTTAACGGGCATTGTGCTGAGTGAAACAAGTCAGGCAGAGAGAGACGAGTACTTGTACGATATCACTTAAACGTGGGATATAATAAACACAACAAGCAAACAAATATAACGAAAAAGAAGCAGACTCACAGATACGGAAAGCAAGCTAGTGGTTTCCAGTGGACTGGGGGAGGGGCAATGCAGGGGTGGGGAGAGGGTACAAACAGTCGGTACAAGACGGGCTCAAGGCTGTACTGTTCAACATGGGGGATACGATCAATACTGTGAAATAACTAAATGAAGTATAATCTTCAGAAATTGTATAAAAAATTAAAATGAAAAAAATAATGTTAAAAAATTAGAAACATCCAAAGGTAGAATTCTTGGTCAAAGGGTAGGAAGATTTTTAAGTCCTCTATTTTAAACTGGCCCATTTCAAAAAATACTCTGTACATGTTCCACACAGGACTCAGGATAAAAATAATTAAACTACCCTATAACTATTCATTCAGTGATATTAGAGTTCCACTGTGGTCTGTAGGCCATGCCCAGTCTGGGCTTGACGGTCATTATGGAATAAGCAAAACTTTCCCAGCCTTGATCAAAAAACCAAATTCTAATGAAAAAAATAACTTCAGCTATTTATGAGCATGTAAGACTTAATCCTAAGGGAAATCAACTCTGAATATTCACTGGAAGGACTGATGCTGAAGCTGAAACTCCAAAACTTTGGCCACCTGATACGAAGAGTTGACTCACTGGAAAAGACCCTGGTGCTGGGAAAGATTAAGGGCAGGAGGAGAAGGGGACACAGAGGATGAGATGGCTGGATGGCACCACTGACTCAGTGGGCATGGGTTTGAGCAAGCTCCAGGAGATAGGGAGGGACAGGGAAGTCTGGTAAGCTGCAGTCCACGGGGTCACAAAGAGTCGGTCACAACTTAGCGATGGAACAACGGCATGAGGCTCCAAGGACCACGCTTTGTCTAATGAAGATGAAGTTAAACTAGCAGCTGGAGAACTGGATGGCTTGAGGCAAATCCCCTTGTCGTTGTTTAGCTGCTCAGTCAGACCCGACTCTTCTGTGACTCCGTGGACTGCAGCCTGCCAGGCTGCCCTACCCACGGGATTTCTCAGGCAAGAACACTAGAGCGGGTTGCCATCTCCTCCCTCATTTCCAATCACCTTAAGCAAGCTATTTCACCTCCCTGACCACCAATGAACACGTTTGCAGAATGAGGATAATAACGCCCGTCCTTCTGAAGGATCCTTATGAGGATTCATGACACGAACTAGGAGATCGAGCTGGAGTATTATCAGGGCTGAGTCTCTCGTACAATAAAGAGAAAGCTGAAAGAGACACCTGAGAGCTAACTGCTTCCTTTCAGGAAACGGTTTCTCCTAATTCTTAGAAACACCAGCGATGGTTTACCCCGTCCCTGGCACCTGTGTGTCAGCAGCGCCAAGAGCGGGCAGAAAGGACAACCTACCCTGAGCTCTCAGGAACCAGGATTAAGGTTCAGGAAGAGAAACGAGTGCGTGTTGCTTTGTTTCAGTTGCAAGCTGGGGTTCTGACACACATCTGATCTTCGCATCGCCTCCTGAGTTCGGGTGGTGGGTACCTAAACAGGGCAGGTCCAGAAACCCAGAACGTGTCCTTGGGTCCCTCTGCAAAGCCAAGAAAGCCTGGGACCCATTCTGGGCGTGGTGCCTCAGCCCCTGGTCATAGGGTGAGAAAGGGGTGGCTGCCCAGGCTGGTCCAATCAGAGCATCTCTTCTAGACTCTTGCAAAAGGTCAGCCTCTCTGTTGACCGAGGCTGTTAACTTTAACCCTGAACCGGCACCGCACCCTGGCCCTGCCTCACTGCAAAGGATTTACAGCAGAGGTGAAGCCGAACTCACGGCCTTCGGAGGCTCTGGCCCTGGCGTTCCTCTCTGTCTCTCCCTCTCCCTCCGTCTCTTCCTCTCTGTCTCTCTGATCAATCTCTTGATAAACACGCACATAAGCAGGGGGGCAGAGAAAGCCTCAGAGCGTTTGCACTTGTCATGAGCAACTTCCCCACCTCTGTGCAGCGGAGAAGGCAGCAAGCGCAGTAAGCCTTCTCACGCGCGCCTCCCGCTCTCCACCAGCGGTTGATATTTTATGAGCCAGCGAAACAAGCTTGCGGCTGGACAAAAACAGCACACCGAAAACAGACAGACTGCTTCCCGGGTCAGAGTTCACCTGGAAGCAAGAGAGAACGCTGTGTGGCTTCTCCCGGGCACCAGGGCACATTTTTGCCGCAGTGAACACATGAGCAGGAGCGCGTGACCCGGGGCTCATCGGTCAACACGACAGACGACTTCGAAGGAGACCTGTGTCACCAGAAGGGAAAGTCCCCAGACACCTGCTGTGAAACAATGACAACACTCATTGCTGTCATTAACAACAACAATACTATCAACATTAGTAACAACAGTATGAACTTGCAGAGCCTGGTTCATACAGGTATCCTCCCCAAATCCCCTTCCCCACAAAATGTAGCTGAGAAGTGAGTCTGATGGGCGGGGTGAAAGAATGACAGTTTCAGCGAGGGCAAAGCAGAAAAGGAAGCGGCTCTCATTCCTGGATTGCCACCGGCTTTCCTGCTCCTGGTTCTCTGTTCCTCTTAAGTCACATGAGGTAAACCTGGGGTGGGGGAAGAACTATGAAATTAAAAGATGCTTGCTCCTCAGAAGGAAAGGTATGATGACCTAGACAGCTTATTTAAAACGTAGAGACATCCCTTTGCTGACAAAGATCCCTATAGTCAAAGCTGTGGTTTTTCCAGTAGCCAGGTACGGATATGAGACTTGGACCATAGAGAAGGCTGAGTGCCAAAGAATTGATGCTTTCAAACTGTGGTGCTGGAGAAGACTCTTGAGAGTCCCTTGGGCTGCAAGGAGATCAAACCAGTCAAACTTAAAAGAAATCAGTCCTGAATGTTCATTGGAAGGACTGATGCTAGAGCTGAAACTCCAATACTTTGGCCATCTGATTTGAAGAACTGACTCATTTGAAAAGCCCCTGATGCTGGGAAAGATTGAAGGCGGGAGGAGAAGGGGACAACAGAGGATGAGATGGTTGGATGGCATCACCGACTCAATGGACATGAGTTTGAGCAAGCTCCAGGAGATAGTGAAGGACAGAGAAGCGTGGCGAGCTGCAGTCGCTGGGGTCGCAAAGAGTCAGACATGACTTACGGACTGAGCAGCATCATGAGACACAGATGCAGACATAAGATAGACTGCTGAGGTTGTCTCGAGTGAGGTTCCAGCATTTGTAACAGAGGAAGTCTAAATATTTCTGATAGATGTTACGAGTCCTCTTTCCTAATGAGGAAACAGAGGCTAATGAAGAGAAGCTACTTGGTCCAGATCAAATGGTTCTCTACCCCTCCCCCCACCGCCAGGCTTATCTAACTCAAAGCCTGCGGTCTTTCCACTGAGCTGATGAGCTCAGGATGTATCTAAGCCCATAGCGGTCTGAATTATCTGGGTACACTGTCTCATTGATTTCCTTCTCGGCTCCAGGCGGTAAGTTATCCAGTGAGAGAATCTCATTCCTTCCTTCCTCTGCTGCTTCCCATGCTCCTGGTCAGGACTGGGATTCCATTCCGGACCACAGCCCTTGAAATCTCTAGGTCATAGCAGCTCAGGGAGAGAGGAACCTGGGGAAGAAAGCTTTGTGCACCTCTTTGACCCCTGTATTATCTGACTGTGCCCTTAAAGATTAAAGGGCAAGAGAGAAACTGAAGTCCTTCCAGAGGTCACCTCACTCCACCTTGCCTCCCACCGTGCCTCACAGAGAGGCATTTCTGAAATCAAGGATGTGGTCCCTGCTGTTGAACGGAATTAATGAGTCATCGTTACTTGAACTATCCTCATTTCAGTAAAAGTTAGAGGCCGTTCCCTGGGGGCTCAGTAGTAAAGAATCTGCCTGCCAGTGCAACAGACGAGGATTCGATCCCCGGTCCAAGAAGATCCCACGTGCTGTGGAGCAACTAAGCCTGCACACCTAACCACTGAGCCTGGGCTCCGCCGCCCTGGAGACACAGCCCCTGAGTCCGCGCCGCACCCCCTGAAGCCTGCGTGCCCTGAGGCCGCGCGCCTCCGCAAAGGAAGCCACTTCGGGGACACCCACGTGCGCAACTAGAGGGAAGCCTGCATGGACCGAAGACCCAGCTCGACCCAAAACAAGTGAATAACACTTGTTTAAAAAAGAGGAACGAAAGGACGGATCACACAGAACCCACCATTCTAGCTCCAGTGTTAGGAGTTTGGTACATTTTTTCCATCCTTTTTCTTAAGCATCTGTTTCAAATGAAGTTGTTACGAAGAGGTCTAATTTCATAACATATTTTCTTTAATAAGCAATTTCCATCTTGCTGTATGTTCTTTCCAGCCATAAATTTAAGGATAGACCCACCCTAAGGATATAGCATCATCACACTGGACATGTACAGGGGTTCTTCGCAGGGAACTGAGTCCCTTTGCTGTCCACCCGAATCACCGTAAATCAACTTTGACTTTTAATAAAAGGTAAATAAGCACTAGGGATGCTATGCACGACAGGATTATAGTCACTATTGTGTGATACACAGGAAGTCAAGAGAGTAGAGTCTAAAGGTTTTCATCACAAGGAGAACGTTTGCTTTCTTTTCTTCCTATTGTATCTACAAGTGAAAAAAGGGAATGTTGCTCAGTCGTGTCCAACTCCTTGTGTGACCCCATGGAGTGCAGCCCCACCAGGCTCCTCTGTCCATGGGATTCTCCAGGCAAGAACACTGGAGTGGGCGGCCATTCCCTCCTCAGAGGATCTTCCCAACCCGGGGATCGAACCCGTGCCTCATATCTCCTGCACTGGCAGGTGGATCCTTCCACCACTAGGGCCACCTTGGAAGCCCCTTATTTCTCAGTAGTGCTTGGAAAATACATATGCAATTAGTGGCTTTTGAAAAACACACACATCTCAGTAGCTACCACCACAGTTAAGCTGTGGAGCTTTGTCTTCAGTCCAAAACGCCCCCCATCTCCACCCTCAGCCCCAGACAAGCACCACACCGCCCCTGTGGGTGAGCTTCTCTGCCACAGATTTCATTTAAATAGAGCCACACATTTACTCTGTTTCCGTGCATCAGAATATTCTTGAAATGCAGCCATGTTGTTGCATATGTAAGTCGTTTTTGTTTTTTTATTGCTGAAGTATCCTACTGAATGGACACATCACTGCTTCTTTACTCATTCACCATCTGATGTACATCTGGGCTGCCTCCAGTTTTTTCTTTTTTCTTTTGGTTATTATAAATAAAACTGCAATAAGCATTTCTGCTTAATTCTTTTTATGGATGTACATTTTCATTTCTTTTATGTACATACCTAACAATGAAATTTCTGGATTATATGGTGAATGCATAAACTTTATAAGAAGCTGTTTGTAAAGCGTTTCTACAATTTTACATTCTCTACAGTAATAAGTTAGGTTCTCGTTTCTCCACATCCCCACCAACACTTTTTGTTGTTAGCCATTTCAATTTGAGATGGATGGAGGCAGGATCAAAATTCCAAACTTTTATTTTTTTGAAAAGAGGTAAAGTATTATTCTACTATATAAAGATATAACTTGTGCCATGCCAAATGATACTGATTAATTTCTGTGATGAAGTGACGGAGAGTCTATGGGTGGGAAGAGGGGCCCTGTGGAGACACTCCAGGGGGATTAGCTGGGTGACATAAGAGCAACCCATGTGAGCCAGAATTCAGAGGTGGGCAGATGTTTATTACTCCCAAGCTTAGGTTCCTGGACCTAAACTCCATAAAAGGAGCTGCTTACATGTGGAATCTAGGAAAATGGTACAGATCAACCTATTTTGAAGCAGAAATAGAGTCACAGACGTAGAGAACCGACGTGTGGTCACGGGGGCGCGGAGAGGGGGGGTGAATCGGGAGGTCGAGTCGGACGCGTGCACACTGTTGACACTGCGTGTAAAGCAGGCAGCCGACAGGCTCACGAGGCACAGCACGGGGACCCACCCTCGGCTCTGTGATGGCCTCAGTGGGAAGGAAGCCTAGAACAGAGGAGCGGACGCATGTGGGACGGGATCCGCCACGCGCACCGCAGCAACCAGCATCCTGTGAAGCAACTGCGCTCCAAATGAAAAGTTAAAAATAAAGAAATGTCACCCTTTAGAGGTTGAAAAGGGGGGAGGAGTCCATCGAACTTGAGCAGAAGCCCAGAAATCACGCATAAGACAGCAGACGGAGATTCCTCCACATTTATAACCTCCCAGGGATAAGCCTCAGAGTCCTGTGCATTTTACCAGTCCTTACTCGTGGACTGGTGAACCCTTGTCTAGAGTTGTGAATATCTAGCCTCAGTTACTGAAATGAGCTGTGTGCCTAGGGTGAAAATACCCTTTCCTTGCCAACTCGAAACCATGTGTCTTGCTTTTTGGCCGTAACCAATCACGAAGTCAGCAGATTCAGCCTAACCTCACCTACCTAACACAAGCATCAGGGGATATTTTGCAAGTGGCCATGCTTCAGATCTTGTATGTTAAACCCAGGGTCTGAGGTTTGTTGAACCAACACACTCACAATAAAATATGTGCGAGCCATAATTCCCTGGGGAGAGAAACAGTGGTTAGTGTACATCGGAGGCTTTGCTCGCTTTCAGAACCTCACACAAGTTAAATAATGTCTTTGTGCCTCTTGGGTTTTTTCCATCTTCATAAACAAGGACCAAACAAAGGACCTCCTTGATGATAACTAAAGGGGGGAAATTTTCAGAAAACCAATGCTATTTGTACAACGCTCATCATAAATTAACATTTATTCTGTGCTGGCCACAGTCCAGGCACTTGTTGTCCTGAGTCTTGCCACGCATTAAGCAGTCATTCTGTCATCAGCCAGTCCTGCCCCACTCGCCCTTCCCTTGACCCCCATGGGGAACGGGCCCCAGGGGTCCCAGTGGATGCTAAGATTCAACGACGCTGAAGCCTTTCGTGGAAACACCTCCTAAGTGAAGAAGTGCGCTTCCCAGGTGGCTCAGTGGTAAGAAATCTGCCTGCAGTACAGGAGACCCGGCTTCAATCCCTGGGTTGGGAAGATCCCCTGAAGGAGGAAATGGCAACCCACTCCGGTATTCTTACCTGGGAAACCCCATGCACAGAGGAGCCTGAAGGGCTGCAGTCTATGGGGTCACAAAGAAGTCAGACAGAACGGAGCAACTAAGGAGCAACAATGAAGTGAATAAGCAGACCCTCCACATCTGCAGACTCAGCCAACCATCTGCAGACTCAGCCGACCATCCGCACACTCAACCAACCATCCGCAGACTCAGCCAACCATCTGCAGACTCAACCAACCATCCACAGACTCAACCAACCAACCATCCACAGACTCAACCAACCAACCATCCGCAGACTCAGCCAACCATCCGCACACTCAACCAACCATCCGCAGACTCAGCCAACCATCCGCACACTCAACCAACCATCCGCAGACTCAGCCAAAGTGAAAATCCTAGTTGCTCAGCCGTGTCGCGACCCCACGGACCGCAGCCCAGCCCGCCGGGCTCCTCTGTGCACGGGCTTCTCCAGGCAGGAATCCTGGAGTGGGTGCCATGCCCTCCTCCAGGGAACCTTCCAGACCCCACGGACCACAGCCCAGCCCGCCAGGCTCCTCTGTGCATGGGCTTCTCCAGGTAAGAATCCTGGAGTGGGTGCCATGCCCTCCTCCAGGGGACCTTCCAGACCCAGGGATCAAACCATGATCTCCTGCATTGAAGGCAGATTGTTTACCATCTGAGCCACCAGGGATTCAACCAAGCACAGATCTAAATTTCATGACTGGAAATCCTCAGGGGGTTGAATTCCCAGAAATAAAACCCTGGGACGTGGAGGGTGGGTACTGCATTCCTAGCAGCTTGCCCACAGTCAACCCTGTGAGGCGTATCAGACCCAGGAACCGAACACGGGCTTCCTCACCCCAATGCTGGTGTCCTTAACCACCCCCCAGTCACAGCACACGGTAGAATGAACTTGCCTCCAGTACTGTCTTGATGATTTGAACTGAGTTAGCTCATCTCACATCGCTGCAAATGTACAGCGGTTGGGGCCTGGGTATAAGTCACATTTTTTGAAAGCGTAATCCAGCGAAGCTCCTGGGTGAGTTCTTTTACTTTCCTTCCTTCTCTAGCCCTGAATTTCCCACCTCTTGGAATCTGGTACTATTTTAGCAGACATGGGGTGAAACTGGAGGGAAAAAAGACAAATGTGAAGAGTACCTTCTAGGAAAAACATAGCATCACTAAAATGCCTACAAGGCGGAAAAGGAGTTGAAACACGCTTGTTACACACAGATTACACGGCAGTTCATCTGAGCCATTAGAATTTGCAGCAAGGTTAGTGTGTCCCAAATACTCTTCACTTCGGGCCTCTCCGTTTTGGCCCTTCTTCCATTTTTAACAGCAAAGGTATTGGATGCTTTTGTTTCAGGGGATGATGTCAAGAAGGAAGTAAAGAGGGGGAAAATTGTATTTTCCTGGCTCTACTATTTTAAAAGTTTTGTATGGCAGGAGCCTGGAAAGGACTCTCAGGTTTGACACAATACTTCCTGGAAAACATCCTGAATAAGAGAAAAGCCAGGTAGGAACTCTACAGACAGGAAAAAGGAAGTTCCTACAGAGACAAGCTTGGGCCAACCAAGGAGGATCAAACTGGATGGCAGAGGTCTCATCCAGGACCCTGACAACCAGATTAAAGAGGAGACACGCCCACGGAACATTTATTTCCCCAGATTTAAATACAGTCCTGGAGCAGATAAAGAAAAAAAATTAACTGAGGTGAAACGCTCTCCACTCTGGTGAAATGAGGGTTGGAAAGAGAAGTTAGGCTGAATCTCAAAAGTCTGTCCTAAGTTGTTTCTCCTGTAGAGTCGGGCTCCTGGGCTAAGATCCAATTCACACCTACAGCAGCTCACACAGCCAGCTGCAGACCAGGCGTGCCCTCCTGGCAGGCCGCTGTCCCCAGAGTTCCTCAGGAAAGGAGCGAAAGGAAGAGGCTTCAGGCCAAGAGTCAGGGAAATTTCTGGACAGCCGAAGGGATGGGCCACACTTTCCTGCCAAGTCAGCTCGGTGAAAGGACAACTTGTCTCTTTACAGATGTCCCACAGCAGGAACGGCAAGCGGTTTCAAAACACTTTTTCTCAGGGAAAGGGCCCAAGATGTTACATAAAGTTAAAAACCAGTGTGCAGCCCAAACCCCAAGACGGGCGAGCACTGAGCCCTCTCTGAAGGCGCTGGGAGCCCTGCTTCCCTGCACGCTAGCCTCCACCTCAGTGCTCCGCGGACGCCAGGCCACGGCTCGCTTTTGTCCTTAAGAGGAGCTAGACAGGCTTCATTTTCAGCCCCTAAAAATGAGGGGAGAAATCCGCGGAAACACAGGTGCTGAGTCTCGCCCTCTCTGATTACAAACATCCCACAAGTGCATCCAACTTCCTACAGGCTTTTGACTCAATCGATGGCTTAGAGGCGGTACAAGGACAGAAAGGACAACAGAGGTACCTCCTGCAGACAGAAAATTCTGGGTCCTTACGTGCAAAGTGTGTGTTCCCAGGATCCACAAGCGTGTCGCCCAGGAGCTTGTTAGAAATGGGTGGTGGACCACGCCCCAGGGCGCAGCACAGAGGATTTCTATAGCAGTGAAAATGTGCTGCCTGATATTATAATAATATGTGCGTGTCCTTATATCTGCCTGCAATGTGGGAGACCTGGGTTCGATCCCTGAGTCGGGAAGATCTCCTGAAGGAGGACACGGCAACCACTCCAGGGTTCTTGCCTGGAGAATCCCACGGACAGAGCCTGGCAGCTACAGTCCATGGGGTCACAAAGAGTCGGACACTACTGAGCACGTGCACACACACACACACACACACACACGTCATTATAATTTGTCCAGACCCATAGGATGTTCACCATCGAGAGTGAACTCAGGGGGAGGAGGGGGCGGGGGTATACCAGAAAACTCTCTGCCTTGCTCTCAACTTTGTTTTAAACCTAAACTTCTCTAGAAAATATTGCTGCTACTGTTGTTTAGTAGCTAAGTTGCGTCCGATTCTTTGCGACCCTATAGACTGTAGCCCGCCAGGCTCCTCTGTCCATGGGATTCTCCAGGCAAGAACACTGGAGTGGGTTGCCATTTCCTTCTCCAGGGGAACTTCCCAACCCAGGGATCAAACCAGCTCTCCGGCGTTGCAGGCAGACGCTTTAGCCTCTGGGCCCCCAGGGAAGCCCCAGAGTCGTGAGCCGCTCAGCCAGTTCTGGGAGGAGAGGTTTACATCACTGTTTCTCAAACTTCATTCATTCTAGAAACATTCACTCTTTTTTAAAAAACCATTTCCATAGACAGCCTTTATACATTATTTTTCATTAGTCAATTTACAGTGAATTTGGTTTCTTTAGAAGCAACCTTCTGGTCAATAAATAAGACCAATGAAATCAGAAATCGGATGCTCTAAGCTGTGTGGTTTTTTTTTCCTAATCCTCTTTAAAGGGAAACTCTTACTATGGAAATGCAAACAGTCACACCTGCATAAAAATGGGACTTAGAACTCCAGGAAGTCCCTTCCTTCCTCCATTTGCTTCTTATTAGCTCTCAGTGGCAGTTCTGTGTTGACATTGAATCTCTTCACGAAAGTGGTGGAGCACAACTTTCTGGCTCCCAGCTTGTCCAGGTCAGTCAGGGACCAGCAGTGACAAGTGATGCGCCTGCTGCACGGCGGGAAGACGGAGGGCGGCTCCTCGCCCGGGGCTGCGTGTGCACACCCCTCAAGCCCTGCCGCCCGGGATGTGGGGCTTGGTCCTGCGAGTGTGTAGAGCCCCTCCCTCCATGTCAGGGGATCGCTGGGTCTGTGCGGGGAGTCACTCTCTCTAACTGTCAAGGCCTTCAGGTCAGGGTGATCACTGGGTCTGCACCGCAGAGCAGGGAGTCACCCTCTCTAAGTGTCAAGGCTTCCACTTTGCAGCTTTCTAACATCCGAGGGCCTGATTCCTCCCAGAGCAGCTCATCAAAGTTTCTCTTCACGGAACCAAAGCCGCGTCTTGCTCTTCCTGCCGTGCTGCTTGTCACAGAGCAGATTTCAAAGGCTGATCTTCCCGGGCCAAATTCTATCCTCCTTAAATGTGCTTTTTAAAAACAGCTCCTGCAAAAGGAATGTGTGAGCAAGGTCCCGTGAGTCACAGCCTCTGGCCCAATTATTTCTTCCCAGTTTTTTCCTCTGTGACTTTCCTCGAGACATTCTAGTGATTCTTGGCAATGTTAATTCATGTCTGAGGAAGGAGGGCAAATAGCACTGTCTTTCTGCTCTGCTCTGTGGCAAGCATGAGAACATCCTTGCACACTGTATTTATTATCAAGTCTTCGTTCAACTCTGGAAATATGTCTGGAGGGTATTCAGACAGGCCACGTGTGTTAAAGGCTTCCAGGTCACAAGAATTCCATGTGACGTGTTTCAGTCTTCACAAAAGAGGGATGTGTCTTTTCCACCCAAAAAAACGTCGTCAACTTGTATTATTCTAAATCATGTGTCCTCGGTGGAGGCAAAGTTGGTTCTTGGAGGTGAAAATATCTTGGCTGTGAGAATGGTATGTGGCCCTTCAAAGCTCACCTCAACCCAACAAAATCTTCTTCACTTTAGAATTTAATTTCTCTCATCAGAGTGAAATTTGATTTTAATCAATTTAAAATTTAAAATTCAAGTTTTTTTTTTTTCCTTAGGGGCAGTGAAAATGGGGGAGGGAAGTTGAGAAACACTGAAAATGCAATGAAATTGTATTTCAGTTGTCCTTCTCCTCTGACCGATAAATTCTTGTTTCCCTCCTGGAGAAAAGATTCCCAAAAGAAGCATTTACATGGAGTTGCTGACAGCACCATCTTTTTTAATAGTGGAAACACCTGAATGTTCATCAGTTGAAAATGGTTAAAAAAGAAGCAGTGCGTCTGTTTTATGAGACACTGTGCATGAATGCCCCTTGGAAGGAAAACTATGACAGACCTGGGCAGCGGATCGAAAAGCAGAGGCACCACTTTGCCAGCAAAGATCTGTCTAGTCAAAGCCACGGTTTTTCCCGTGGTCATGTACTGATGTGAGAGTTGGACCGTAAAGAAGGCTAAGCTCTAAAGATTTGATGCTTCTGAAATGCGGTGTTGGAGAAGACTCTTGAGAGTCCTTTGGACTGCAAGAATATCAAACCAGTCCATCCGAAAGGATATCAATTCTAAATATTCATTGGAAGGATTGATGCTGAAGCTGAAACTCCAGTACTTTGGCCACCTGATGTGGAGAACTGACTCATTGGAAAAGACCCTGCTGCCAGGAAAGATTGAGGGCAGAGGAGAAGGGGACGACAGAGGATGGGATGGTTGGATGGCACCACCGACTCAATGGAGACCTGAGTTTGAGCAAGCTCCAGGACACGGCGAAGGACGGGAAGCTTGACGTGCTTCCAGTTCCTGGGCTCACAAAGAGTCGGACACAACTTGGCGACTGAACAGCAAGAAAGGACACACTGGCATTTTCTGTTCCTCCTGATAAAACGTTCCCAACAAAATTATGGCACAAAGTTTACTTATCACTTTGAATTTTTCGTCTACTTTCTGAAAACGCTGCTTTAGACATCAGCGATTATTTATCACAGATTCCTCGTGTGTCTTAAAAAGAAAGAAAATGTCAGAGATATAAAATGTTAGAGTTTGAATGATCTAAATTGTTTTTCAGTTCAAGTCAGCAACCATCACATTTCTCCAAAATCACCCGTCAAGCGACCAGCAATTCTCCTCCAGGATTTTCTTTTAACACTGACACCCATTCTGCAGCTTTCAATGTTGGTGCTTTCTTAGTCAGGAACAATCCATCACAACAACCTTGCATGGCTTTGAAATTTTCTTCATCCAGGCTGTGGAACTTCACAATTTCTCCTGCCTTCAATCACATAGCTTAGCCTGGGATAAAAGAAGAAAAAAAAGCCCTCTTGCATGCATTTTCAAAATAAAAAAATAAATAAATAACAGCTTTATCGCCTTCGGAATCCTTTCCTCAGGTCTCATGAAGCAGTCATCGTCTGGCAAGAAAAAAACGTGGAACTGTGATCATTTCTCTAATGATGACAACTTGCTTCACAAACATCCAATTTATGCACCAACCGGCAATAATTGCAAGATGCGTCCTTGATTTCAGAGCTGTTAAAATATGTGCTATATACATCCCAGAACTGATGACATATAATGCCCTACTTGGGGCTTCCCAGGTGGCACATCCGTAAAGAACCCACCTCCAGTGCAGAAGACACGAGAGTAATGATGACAACTTGCTTCACAAACATCCAATTTATGCACCAACCGGCAATAATTGCAAGATGCGTCCTTGATTTCAGAGCTGTTAAAATATGTGCTATATACATCCCAGAACTGATGACATATAATGCCCTACTTGGGGCTTCCCAGGTGGCACATCCGTAAAGAACCCACCTGCCAGTGCAGAAGACACGAGAGACTCGGGTTCGACCCCTGGGTCAGGAGGGTGCCCTGGAGGAGGAAATGGCAACCCACTCTAGTATTCTCGCCTGCAGAATTCCATGGACAGAGGAGCCTGGATCAGCAGCCCTGTGAGGTAATTACTGTGTTTACAGACGAAGAGGCTGAAATGTAACTAGTGAGAACTCTCCCAAGGTCACAGAGCCGTTGAGCTAACACAGATACTCAACTCCAGAATCTCCTGACGCTACGCCCAGAGCATGTGACCTCCACACTCCGGCTTCTCAGGTCAGTAGCGCCATCTTCATCCCTGGCACCATTATCAACACGGTGGGCATTGCCACCACCAGTCATCTTGGGCACAGCCCTCATCATCAGTGTCCCAGTGAGACAACGGGGCCTGGGACTCTTTGCTGCACTGCTTGCCCCTGGGCGAACATCTCCCTCAGCAACAAAATGCAAAGTAGCTATGAGGGTCTTCCTTGTCTCAGTCATGTCCAACTCTTTGTGACCCCATGGATTGGAGCCCACCAGGCTCATCTGTCCATGGGATTCTGCAGCAAGAAGTTGGAGTGGGTTGTCATTGCCTTCTCCAAGGGATCTTCCTGACCCAGGGGTCGAACCCTGGTCTGCACTGCAGGCAGATTCTTCACCATCTGAGCCACCAAGGGACTGAGAATGTTTATAAACGCATGCCGGCATCGCTGGGGCAAATGCTGGGCAGTGAGATACAAAGAGACCAAGAAGTCCAGCTGGCACCTCTGAAGAGCCAGGAGCAAAAGCAGAGTGCCCCTGCACACGGCGCCACGCCAGGGGCGGGCAAACCACCCAAGCCAGCCCCCATGCTGATTCCTGGACACCTCTCCACCCTGACCCCAGGTGGGAACCAGCTCAGCCCGCCTGCGTGGGCAAGGAAAACTGCTTCCTGTTCTCACTCCTTCCTGCAGCACCAAGGGCCCCGTAAAGGCTTGCCTGGATCTCCTGTCCAGCCTCTTATCGATTTCTATTGATTAAGGAGGCCAAGCACCCCGGTCGGTAATGACAGTGATCAGCAGCACTGCCGTCACCATCGCAGCTAGTATTTACTGAGCGCCTATTCACCGTGTGCCAGGCTCTATGCTAAAGTCAGCATGGTTTACAACTGCCCTATAGACACGTTCATTATAACCTCATTCTACAAGCACTGATGGTAAGACTCCACAGATCAAGTAACTTGTTTAACATCATTCGTCTGAGGCCCAAATTCATGCCCTGGCCATCTGACAGTAGACTCCACACTCATAACTACCGAGGGTTAAGTACAGGGCACAGCAATCTGTAGGCATTCAGTAAACGGCACGCACACTCGCGCCTAGCCCGGCGACTGGTGTGTGGAGAATACTCAGTTATAACAACAGCAGGGGCTTCCCTGGTGGCTCAGTGGTAAAGAATTCACCTGCAGTGCAGGAGACCCGGGTTCAATCCCTGGGTTGGGAAGATCCCCTGGAGGAGGGCATAGCTCTCCACTCCAGTATTCCTGCTGGAGAATCCCATGGACAGAGGAGCCTGGCGGGCTACAGTCCATGGGGTCGCAAAGAGTTGGACACGACTGAGTGCCTAACACGGAGAGGCTTCCACTCTCAGAAGGCGAGCTTTGGGGTCACCGTAAGCTGGATGAAGACACGCGCAGCGTCTAACATCTTCACCACGTGTGTCTGTCTGGTCCCTAAGGCAGGACTCACCCCACAGCAAATGCTCCTTTTTTTCCCCTACGTGTGATGCTTTGTTCACTTCTAACTCCCTGTTACCAAAGCTCAACCTTTGCTACCTCTCAGACTCGATGTAAACGCTCCCAAACGCAATGTCTTCCCCCACTCGCTCCTCCTTTTTCTTAGAAGGCCCTTTAATGCCTCTGTGTTCCTCAGTGGCCCCGGCGCGCCCTCCGCTGTGGTTGGATGCTCCGACCACTCTCCTGAATTCTGCCTGAGTCAGCCTCTTCCCCAGCCTGCCTTCATCCCGGCCCGTCCTCCACGCTGCTTCCCAAAAACGTGCGGGGCTGAAACAGCCTGACTCCACGCAGATCCGCTGCTTCTGCCTCAGCCTTTGTGCTCTGTTGCCTGGGCTGAGTCATGCTGACTCGGCACCTTCTGTCCAAGAACGCTGCCCATAGGCTGAGATATATGGGACAGCCCGCTCCCAGGCTCTGACCTTAAAGGGTGTAACACTTTTCCATTCATGCAGAGAGAGCGAGCTGCAGAACAGAAAATAACATTTGTCTTGCTAGAGGTTTGCAGGAAGATCTAGACCTGACCTAGGTGGACAGCTGCGAGAACCAAGGATTCCAGCAGCAAGAAGTCTGCACACACCAACCCCACACCCCTGCTCACCTGGCCTTTAAAAATGCTTTCCGGAAACCCTTTGGGGAGTCTAGGCTTGGGGACAGTAGTCACCATCTCCTTGCATGGCCCTGCTATAAAGCTTTCTCTGCTTCCAACTGATGTTCCGTTTTGTTTGACCTCTTGCTTCGGGCACATGAATTTGTATTCAGTAACAAAAGCCAACTATTCGCTCGGCTGCTTAAAAACTCGCCATGGCTCCTTACGTCCCATCTAATAAAGACCAAATTCCTTAGTGAAGCTTGGGAAGGCCCCTTCTAGCTCCTTCCAACCTCAGTTTGTCCCGTTTCTGTCACCCTGTACGGAACACCACCTGCCCCGCGCTCCTGTGTCTCGGTGGGTCTATCCGTGCCCCCACCGCTTCACTCTCACGTGAGGTCACGAGTCGCCGAACCCCAGCACACGCGCTATTTATCTTCACGCCTGCCTGGGCCACCGCACACAACGTGAGTGCCTGGTTTGGGGAGGGGCACTTGATGCGCAGCCCACAGAAAGGACAGCTACGAGACTCACACTCAGGGCTCTCTCTCTCCCTGCCTCGGGTGTCCCCACCCCAGGGAAGGAGAAGATGACCCAGCCGGCTCACGAGTTTGGCAAAATGATCTGAGTGTGCTCAGCTCAGCATCCCTTCCTCTACCCTCCCTTTGAGGAAACAGCCACTTATACTTAACCTCTATTCACGCTGAATTTCCTTTTCTTCTTGGCCATCCAGAAAGTTTATGCAGGCGGGATCATTCCAGCAGAGAAGACTTCTACTTTGGGGGAGGGATGTAAGTTTGAACCAGGGATGTGTAAACAAACCTACTGGCCAGATTAACTCCTGCCCTCTGACAGAGCGCTTTGTGAGTAAGAAAGGTCATATTTTTATCTGCCTCGTACATCTTACATCAATTTTTCAACTCTTTCCAATTAAGGCAGGTTAGAGGGATGTTACAGTTTAGGTTGTCTTAAGACCTAGTGTCTCGTACAGACAGTGTGTATCTTATATGTGTCCTTGATTTAACTGACTTGAATTCTATCCCAAAGACTTATTTTCAGCTTTCTTATCCTGCGTGAGATTGAGCAAACAGCCTCACTTTATAAATAGTACGACAGCAACACGGCATCTTTCAGCTGAGGAAACTGAAACATTTGGGGTTTGAGAAACATCATTTGCTGTTTCACAAATAGCGGGCGGTTGGGAAAAGCCAAAAATGGATTTTCCATGTCAAATTTCTCTTCATCTATAAATCCTTCCCTTCCTGGGGAAATTTATAGGTTTCTGGCTTCCTTTTCCCTTTGGTCATCAAATTTAATTTCCCAGGAGTTTTTTTTTTCCCCTTTCTCTGATGTTCCGTATCTCCTAGCTTATTCCTTCCTTTCGCCTCCACTCTCCACTTTTATTCCTCTATAAATTCTAGAGATGACCAGCCTCCTGCTTCTCTAAGATCTATGTTGAGCCTTCGTATTTAACATCTCAAAACATCTGCCAACATTTTTCATCCTTCTCTCTGGCCTCTGATTATGCATATGCCTCTCTCCCTCCAAAGTGAGATTCTGACTTCTACCTTCCGTTGAGCCAGGAGACCCCCTTTCTTCCATTCCTCTTGAGTCCTATTTCTTTTTCTCCCCTGGCTCCTTCCCACCTGCCTTTGAACATACCCAGATCCCCTCATTCTGAAACCCTCTCGTTTCTCACTTTGTTCCTTGCCCACCTCTAGCTGCTTCCCTCTACTACATTCACTATCAAAGCTCTAAAAACATCATCACACAGGTTCTACCTGTCTTTCCACATGACCGAATTGCTCCACGACTCCATGACCTTTTGCTTCCAACTCAAGCATTCAGTGGAAAGAACCACTCTTAACGTTCACAACGGTTTCTTTATTGACACATTCTTCAGCCTTTACTCAGTCCTTATTCTTCTTGATTTCGTTGCTTCTTTCAACACTGAGGGCCGCTGTCTACCCTACCAACACCACCAGCTTATTTACCTGTCTTTTTGTGTAGGTATCATGTTCTTTCTCTCAAAACTGTGACCCAGTCCTGAGTCTTGATAAACTTGAAGGAGGCACCCCTGGTGGCCACGTGACCTAACAGGACTCGGTGTTGAACCCAGTCTCGGAAAACCGTTCCCATCTGACAGTGAGTGGTGCAGGGATGAGCGGGTGGGCCATTTCTGGTCTAGGATAAAGGGAAGACCTCTTAGGAGCTCAAGGAAACAGTTTGCTTCCTGTAAGAGAGAGGCCCAAGGAGAAAAGCACTTTTCCCTGCCCACGCTTTTTCCCTGGGATGTTGTCGCATGAGAGCATGAGGTCCGGAGCTGTGCCACCTGGTCACCAAGAAGGAAGGTCAACAGAGGACCACGGAAGCCAAGACTGTTTCTGACATCAAGGAAAGCTTCCACGTCAATGCTGTAACTTCTGACACATTTGAGTAACAACAGGTCTAGAGTAAGTAGTAACTATTGACTATATTTCTATTACTTGCAGCCAAATACCTTGAAACATTCTTCCAAAATGCTCTGCCTCATCCGCTCTCAGAGAATATGTTGTAGTGTCTACAATGACATATTAAAATCCTTATCTCCAAATGTCTCTCCCACCCTCGACTCCCCAGATGCTTGCTTCCACTGGGATTCCCACACCATCAGCTTGAAGCGGCTCGTTCAGATCCACACTGATCAGTTTACCCCTAAAGTCAGCCAGTCTCCAGTCACCTTCATAACGACTAAGAAGCCCTTTGAGCTTTATTAGAAGAATGTGCATTTCTAACCAGCTAGTTGCGGTGGGGGGTGGGGTCAATGTGCAGACACGTCAGACAGAATTTAATGTTCCTGTCTTAACGAGGCTTATCTCTGTCTGGGTGTGCTGGGTACTTCACAATGGATTTGGGTGTAAAGGCCTAGATGACGCACAGGATACCCAGCAGGAAGTGGCCAAAGATAAAGCTGAAATGAAGACCATCAGGAGACCATGAGATGCCTTCCTGAAGAGCTCGGCTTTGGTAGTGTGGACTGTGTCAGATTTTATGCTGAGGAACAGCATGATCAGATTTACATTTTGCAGAAATAGCTTCAGCGACAGCATGGAGAATGGATCAGAAGATGAAAGCCTGAGATACTGGAGCTCTCAAGGCAGCTAACTGAGCCAAGCAGCAGTTGCCAAGATCCCTTCTTAGCTGAGGCAGCCCTGCCAGTGACGAGCTGAGCACAGCGAGGCCCCGAGGACCCTGGACGCCCAGAGCAGGCGCCCCTGACTCCGCAGCTCCCTGAGGGCCTGGGAGACTGTCAGGGCTGCCTCGCAGTCAGACGGCCCCTCTGCCCAGGAAATGTTGTGCACTTAGCCTCTGCACCCCGGAGAACCCAGCTGACACCATGTACGTGAGTTAACGCCTATTATTTGATTTGGTTAAATAAGCATTTAATAAACATTAAAGAGGTGAGAGGCTGGTGATTTCCTCAACTAACCAAAACACCTAATACAGCGATTCTTACTCAAAGCAATTCACTTTCTATTAATTAATGTGCTCAGTCCTCCCTGGTTCTTTACGTCTCTTAACTTTGAATATGAATTCCATCAATATTCCCTCCAAAATATCATCCATTTCTGGTGTCCTCCTTTCTTCTTAAAATGTACCTTGCAATCAAATATTACACAGGAAAAATAAACAGGGATGAACGAATAAGTCATGGCTAACAGAATTCATTTATGCCCCTTGGTGTGTGTCCTTACTGATTATTTTCCAGATTCGACTGCATTTGACATAAATGGGGTCGCACAGAGTTGGACACGACTGAAGCGACTTAGCAGCAGCAGCAGCTCAGCCATTCAACACATAACTCCATGTGGCAAAGACTCCGTATGGTGAGATGAACATACAAGGCATGTATTATGTCTCTTCCCAGGACATCACAGTCAGCATTGCCAATAGGAGTAACTGAAAAGATTCTTGTTTCTGAGAATCAGACCGTTAACAAAGACAGAGATTCATTTTCTCTTTCTTCCTTTTACGCCAGTCATCATTGATCCCAGATTAATCTTCCAAGAAAAGCACACAGAACTACAAATATGTTGGCATTTCCTTCTTACAAGGAAAACAACAAAGTAGATAAAAACCTGCTTTCTCAGATTCTAGAGAGCCAGTACTGTCTTACTGGTATCAATGGCACCCCACTCCAGGACCTTTGCCTGGAAAATCCCAAGGACGGAGGACCCCGGGAGGCTACAGTCCATGGGGTCACAAAGAGTCGGACACGACTGAGCAATTTCACATTCAGCTTTCAGCGGCAGCAAACTACCAACCATGGACCTAGTCTGGCCCACCACTTGTTTTTATATATAAAGTTTTATTGAAACACAGAGATGTAGTGAGTTTCCGTATCGTCTCTGGCTGCTTTCCTGCTTCACTGACAGTGTTGAATCCTTGCAACGAAGACCAGCAAGCCACAAAGCCTAAAATGGTTATTATCTGGCCCTTAACAACAACAACAACAACATAAAAACTGCCTTAGTTAAAACAGCGTGGTATTTTCTCACATATTGGGTATTTCTTCACTCATCATTTTTCATTCATAACATTTTAACTGACATCTTAACATCACTGCTGATGTGTCAACCTGAAATTAGCAATGATTTTTGAAGATCACAATGAATCCTCTCCTTTACTTTTGATTAACAGGTGATTATTATTTTTCAATGAACCTAATCTTTAAAAAAATCTACCTCCCAGAAGACATTTAAAATGTTGAGTATTGCGCTCAATATTTATCCATGTTTGAGGCTAGCTTTAAACTGCAAGCTTTAAAACAGAAAGAGATTAATCTCCAAATGAGGCTGGAAATAAAACTATAACTTTAAGAAAAACCAGAAGATAATTATCCCCTAACTGCCGTGTTTTCCTTTCTTTCCTTTTGGAATGACCGCCTCTCTAAATAAAAGATGTCAGCCTTTTAAAACGCCTTTCATCCCCAGATCTTTTGACGTCACAGACCTTATTTTAATGGAGCAACATCTTCCTAGGAACTTATCAATGAATCATAGCCTGAAAATGAAGAAGAAAGGGAGGAGGTCTGCCCTGAAAGAAAGAGATGCAGGGAGGCTCCAGCCTTGATCCGGGCTCTAGGCAGTGAGGGCTGCACAGGCCACACGTCTGTCCAGTAAAGACTTACTGAGCACGAACTGTGAGCTGGATCTTCTACCAAGGAATTTTCTGCGAGACTCCAACTCCTTCAGTCTTTCTCTACTTCTATATAGAAATATGTGCAAGAATATATTTTAATGGGTAATAATGTATAAGTTGCAGTTACTACATCTTTTTACCTAATAATACAGACACATTTTCATGAAAATAAATATATAGAGGAGCTTCCCTGATGGCTCAGTGGTAACAATCCTGCCTGGCGATGCAGGAGACACAGGTTCAATTCCTAATCTTAGAAGATTCCACATACTGCAGAGCAACTAAGTCTGAGGCCACGACTACTGAGCCGGCGCTCTAGAGCCCGGGAGCCTCAGCTGTTAACGCCTGGGTGCCCAGGAGCGCGTGCTCCGCAGCGGGAGACGTCATCCCGATGACGGCACCGCGGGATCCCGTGTACCGCAGGAAAGGGCAGCCCCTGCTTGCTACACCTACAGGTAAGCCTGCATAGCAACAAAGACCCAGCCCAGCCAAAAATAAACAAAGCTATTAAAAATACAATTATTTTAAAAGAAACAAAAATAGAGCTTCATCTTATAGATGAACCATCATTTTGCTTAAGCAATTCTCAATTTTGGAACATTGAGTTTATTTCCTTTTTTCTTCCCTATACAGCAATAACCATTCTTTATCTAAATACTCATGTACACCTTTGATGACTTCCTTACATTTTTTTAAATGGAATTTAGAAGCCAAAATCCGAGTCGATTGTCAATTTCTTATCTCCGTTTCAAATCTATTTCTCTTCCTGCTGCCTTGTGAAACCAGAGCGGGACCCTGTACATGTTTCTCCTCCACCAGTTGGCACCACGCAGGGCTTTGCCAACAGAGGCAGTTGGAGAAACCCCGCAAGGCAGTGGTGGTAGAAAGACCAGGGGTCCGGGCAGCCGGGTGTAAAGTGAGGGGCCACAGGTGAGGCTGGCAAGAAGCCTGGGCCGAGACGCGGACAGCCGGAGCCGGAGCCGAAGGGAACGCGTATTTCCAGGAGGGAGAAGGGGCGGCTTAGACAGCCCTTGAGGCTGGTGACACGCACTGCCCCATCCTGCCCCTAGATTTCTCTCTGCCCACAGCCTCCGCCACACTTAATATCTGCCTTCCACGTGCAGTTTGCCCTTGACCTTTAAGGAGCAGAGGAAAGCGTGTCTGGACAATTTCTACTTGAGTTAGGAATATTGCTTCCTGAATGGAGCTCAGACAAAATGGGCGTGGAAGAAGGGAAGTCTTAAGACTCGTGATGTCTCCGTGCCCACGCCCTTTGTCAGCCCAGAAACACAAACCACGCTTCCTCCTCGTTGCTACGGACACAACTCGGATGGGTGCCTGACTCCTTCATCCTGGCCACGAGGCCTAATTAGGCACGTCTCAAGCATCTTAGAAACTGGAGGCCTGCTCAAATTTGATTGCAAAAAAGAAGAAGGTGGTTCCAAAAACCGGAAAACTCCCGCCAGCGTCCTCAGCGGAGCAGAGCAGCTGGCGATGGGATCACCTGGGCACCGCTCGCGTGGACGCGGCCCCAGAGGCCACCGCGTTGTATCGCTGACGACCGTCCTTTTCTGGCGTCTTCCTTTCGGTGCTTTCCTGTCTTCATCCCTCTCATGAACAGTCTCCAACCTTCCCCAGTGTACGACAGGAACCAAGAAGCAATTGTATTTCTGGCAAACACATCTGTGACACTCACCACGTGCTGGGGCTGTTCAAATCGGGTTAAATACTTAAAGTCCGTTAGTGAGAGTGAAAGCTGTTCAGTCGTGTCCAGCTCTTTGCGATCCCGTGGGGTATACAGTCCATGGACTTTTCCAGGCCAGAATACTGCAGTGGGTAGCCATTTCCTCCTCCAGGGGCTCTTCCCAACCCAGGGATCGAACCCAGGTCTCCTGCATTGTAGGCAGATTCTTTACAAGCTGAGCCACCTTAAGCCACACAGTTACCCTCTGTGTGTGTGTGTGTGTGTGTGTGTGTGTGTGTGTGCACGCGCGCTTCACTTAGTTGTGTCCGACTCTGCAACCCCAGGGACTGCACCCTGCCAGGCTCCTCTGTTCATGGGATTCCCCAGGCAAGAACACTGCAGTGGGTTGCCATTTCCTCCTCCAGGGGACCTTCCTGAGCCAGGGATCTTACCCCGGGCTCCTGCATTGCAGGCGGATTCTTCATGGCCTGAGCCACCGGGGTTCATGGCCTGAGCCACCGGGGAAACCCAACCCCATGGGCTAAGCTCTGTTCTTAGCTCCATTTACAGATGATGGGCTGGCAGAGGCCACAGGGATCTCCCACCAAGCCACAGGGCGAGGAACTCGAATCTGAACCCACAAGTCCAAGTGCGTCTGAGAGTTCTGACTCCAGGAGGGCAGGAGGGGTTAAAGAGCCAAGTTCACAGAAGGGGGACGTTCTGTGCCTGGGCGGGCAGCTCCTGGCAAAGATGCCTCCTCATACCCAGGAAGGGCTTGGGGGATGAAGGCGGGGTGGGCTACCTCCTTGTCTCCATCCCACCAGCTCATTAAACGGAGGAGCCAGGAGTTCAGGGCCAGGCAACCACCTCGCCCTCCGTTTTCCTCAAAGGGAAGGGGGTGGGAAGGGGTGTGAATGACCTCACAGGATACCAGGGGAAAGCCTAACACAGTCCTTCAGTGATTCATTTGGGCGGACCCGCTTTCGCACCCAGCTGAGCACGAAGTTCGGAGTGGGGTCAGCAGGAGGGCCCTGTCCGCGGGAGGACACATTCCCGCTCGGTAAACGCGGGCACACAGGGGAACCGCGCTCCATCTAGACAGGAAGTCGGCAAGACTCTAGCTGGAACCGGCGCCTTCTTTTCAAAGGTCAAACTTATTCCCTGGCTGCGCGCGGCTGTTCCCTGAGCGCCTACTACGCGCCAAGCGCCGGTCATTTGGAATCTGGACCGGGCTCTGCGGGAAGACGCAGAGCGCAAGGGCCACACGCACGCATGCACACACACCTGGCAGATCTTACGGGGAAAGGCTTTCAGGGAGCTGTCTTGTTCTAGGAAATAAACACGAAAATCGAAGGTCTCTCGCGCGCAGCTTCGGAGCCCCCTCAAGCGCCTGGCTGAGCCCCGAGCGGGGCCCGCGCGTCCCGGGCGAGAGGCCGGCGCGCGGCGGCCGGGCGACCAGGTGGCCGGGCAGGGCCGGAAGAGGGCCCGGAGTCGGCGGGCGGGCGGGCGGCGCCGGGGGCAGGTGCCAGCGGCAGTGGGCGGGGGCGGCGGCGTCACCCCTCCCCCGGGGGCCGGGCGCGCACACCAGCTCGGCCCGAAGAGCCGGGGGCACGGGCGTCCCCGCGGCCCGCCGGAGGAGCCGGAGCGACCTCATCCTCCCGAGAGACGCCCCGCGCTCCGCGGCCGCCCTCCGCCGCCGCCGCCGCCGGGAGGCGAGCGCCGCCCGTCCCCGCGCCCCAGCGCCCCGATCCTCCACCTGCCGCGGCTCCCGGGGCGCAGAGGGTGTGAGAAGCAGGGGCCCGGGGACACCGGCCCCCGGGGGCCACTGGGCGCGGAGAGGGGCCGCCGCCCCAGCCCGCGCGCTCTGCGGCCGGGCCGCGACTTCAAGGGCGACCCCCTCGGAGGGGGCTCTGCGCGCGCGGCGCGTCCGGCCCCGGGGCTCGGGCGCCTCCGCGCGCACCCGGCGGGGCCATGCCCGGGCTGCGCCGGGACCGCCTGCTGACCCTGCTGCTGCTGGGCGCGCTGCTGGCCGCCGACCTCTACTTCCACCTCGGGCCCCGCGTGCGGCGCCGCCTGCAGCCCCGGGAGCGCCCGCTCGGCTGCCCGTGCGCTCGCCGTGCCGCCTCCCCGGCCCCCGCCCCAGCCCCCTCGGCCCCGCGGCGGGTCGAGACGGGCGGCGGCGGCGATCCCGGCTCCAAGCTGCGGGCTCTCTTCGCGCACCCGCTGTACAACGAGCCGGAGGAGCCGCCGCTCCTGGGGCCCGAAGACTCGCTGCTGGCCGGCCCGGAGGCGCTGCGCTATTACCGGAGGAAGGTGGCCCGCTGGAACAGGTGAGCCCCGCCAGGCACCGGCCTCGCCGCGCGCCCCGCGCTGCGCCCGTGCCCATCTCGGGGCGAGGAGAAGTTTGCAGGCAGTAGTAGCGCGCCTGGAGATGCTCCCGGACCCGCTCCTGAGTCCCCGGGGTTCACCCCGGGCCCCTTCCGTTCCCGGGCCATCTCCTCGCTCTTTCTCCCGCTCCTGATGTGGGATTTCGGTTTTTCCAAACAGAGCAACTCCAGCGCGTCTCCGCAGCCAGCACTTAGCTCTCTAGACCTGGGCGCCTTCCAGAAACCCCGCTCTCCCCTCTTGTTTATTCCCCTGCCCGGGGCCAGAGATCAGGAGAGGTCAGCGGACCAGAAAGTCGGTTTCCCTAAGTCGCCACTCTGTTAAATTTAAAGCGTGGCTTGCCCCTTCCTCCTGAATGTTATAACCTACAAGCAGTTTTATTATTGTGGGGGTTTGGCTCACTTGGAACTGAGGCTCCATGATTTCATAGACTACCTGGAAATATTTTTACATCCAAGACTAAATATAGAGGGAGAAATGCCAAACATATGTAGGGTAATATCAAGAAGGTGTGTGTGTGTGTGTGAAGGGGTGGGGAGGGAGGGTGTTGGAGAAGCTGGGATGGTCAGTTCCGAGACCCCCAGCTGATGACAGAGGCCTTGGAGGAGTTAGGACTCTGGTTGAATATGGACTGGTCTGAGGATAACTCAGCTCACTTTTGGACACATTCATCACTTTTCTTAATACAAGAGATTTCCAAATGAGTCCTCTTTGCTGGTTTTATGGGACCCCCAGAGAATGGGCAAACATAAGTCTCTGGAAATTCAGTGCTTGTCCAAGTAAAAACTGTTTGCTCATCATTCTGTAGCGCTGAGAGTGGCCAGGGGTGGAGGGGCCCTTTGGAAAGTAAAAAGAGAAAAAATATAAAGTTGCTACAGTGTGTTTCAATTGAATTCTATGGCTGATAATTTTATATTAGGAAGTGGTTCTCTTGCTAATTGAATGCAGTGAAAAGGCAGTTTGAGATTACTTCTCAGACGCTGTCATTTTCAATATTACTTTTATTTCATCAACCACATGAGGATTGGTGAACGACTAAATTATGCCCTTGGAAAATGATCGACACGTCAGTTGAGGATTTGAGGGGGGACGCGGGAGACTGCGCGGTGTCAGTGTTGATCAGCATCCACTTATTCACACAGCTGTGGCCTTAAATTCTGTATGTTACTTTGGTCCTTAAGGAGAGTCGGAGTATTTTGGCAGAAAAGCAAGACTCTTTCTCATGAGTCTGTCCTACAGACTATTTTGAGCTCGACTTCCGTGTCATTACGTGTCAGAAAACCTCGTTTACTGCTTAGGAGTGATCTTGGCCGTTTAACAGTGGATGGGTGGGGCTGGGGCCCTCGCTGTGCTTGGAGGTAATGGGATGGGTTTGTGTGGTCAGTTGAATGTGAACAGTTGTGATACTGACTCATTAGTGAAGTGAAAGTCGCTCAGTCGTGTCCGAGTCTTTGTGACTGTAGAGTCCATGGAATTCTCCAGGCCAGAATACTGCAGTGGGTATCCTATCCCTTCTCCAAGGGATCTTCCTGACCCAGGGATCCAACCGGGTCTCCTGCGTTGCAGGAGCCGAGCCACCAGGGAAGCCCGTTACTTCCTCTTAATCCATGAGAGCGCAGATGAGGTTTGTGGGCTGTAACAGGAGAGGGAGCTGTTCTTCCAAGTGTTGAAACTGGACCCTAGAGGCAGAGAAGCTTCACCTAGAGTGCATGGTAAGCGTCCGGGCAAGGATGTCAATAATCATATTCCGGCTTGTGTGATGTGTACTGGGGCTCCCCTGGTGGCTCAGCTCGTAATGAATCCACCTGCAGTGCAGAGACCCGCATTCGATCCCTGCGTCAGGAAGATCCCCTGGAGAAGGGAACAGCAACCCACTCCCGTGTTCCTGTCTGGAGAATCCCATGGACAGAGGAGCCTGGCGGGCTACAGTCCATGAGCTCGCAAAGAGTCGGACACAGCTGAGTAGGTAGCACTTCATCAGGCTAGAAATGGACTGTGGGGGCTTCCCTGGTGGTCCAGTGGTTAAGACTCTGAGCTTGCAATGCAGGGGGCCCAGGTTCAATCCCCAATCAGGGAAGTAAGATCCCACATGCCGCACAGCGTGGCCAATAAATAAATAAATAAAACCATGATATAGAAGAATTTTTAACAAAAGATAATGATCATAAATGGAACATGAGAGACTCACTAGCCAGGGCCATCTGCATCACGCTCAGAGTCTGTGAGGAGAGACAGCCACCACCACCTACGTGAGTCGGTGCCCCATCGACGTGAGGACGTGTGAACGTACCTGCTGTGATGCGCAGGGCCAGCGAGAGCTGCAGGCTTCGGTGCTGACGGTGAGAGCAAACAGCAGAGGAGAAGCAGGGAGGGACCGTGGCAGCCCCTTCTCTCCTGCACACACCAGCCCGCGCCCCTTCCCTTGTCTGCAGCCACCTTCCAAGTGCTGAAAACCCAGAGCTCTGCACACACATGTGGCTGCCGTCGTGCCAATAATTACTTAGCGTCAACTGCTTTCCAAAATAACTGTGGCAGCAACCAGCTGCCTCACCTGGAGAAGGGCAGGCAACACCGGAGCCAAATCAGCCTCCCCCCCAGTGCTCAGATGAGCCCGGTGGTCTGCCTGACTGATTCTTCTAACCAGCGCCCTAGCAAGCAATGCATGAAGTCAGAAGTATGTTCCTATAACTTGAACTTGTGACCAGAGTTAGGATATGTCCCATCTTACCCGCCGCCTCCCAGCACATCCCTTTTTTATTTCAGTGGAAGATGGAGCTTACACACTTGCATATTTCAGGTCCTCGATCAATATTCATTCATGGGATGTCAATATCTAGTTAAGTTGAAACAATGAGAAAGGCACATCGTGGGTGGGGTGGGCGATCCCCTGCTGACCTGAAGCTTTCATGCTGACCTGAAGCTTCTTGCAGACCTCCTTAAATGCTGTCCTTCCTTCCCTTCCTCTCTTTCCCCCTCAAAATGTAACTAAGTGAGGCACAGTTCAGTTCAGTTCAGTTGCTCAGTCATGTCTGACTCTTTGCAACCCCATGGACTGCAGCACACCAGGCCTCCCTGTCCATCACCAACTCCTGGAGTCCACCCAAACCCATGTCCATGGAGTTGGTGATGCCGTCCAACCATCTCACCCTCTGTCGTTCCCTTCTCCTCCTGCCTTCAATCTTTCCCAGCATCAGGGTCTTTTCTAATGAGTCAGCTCTTCGCATCAGGTGGCCAAAGTATTAGAGTTTCAGCTTCAGCATCAGTCCTTCCAATGAATATTCAGGACTGATTTCCTTTAAGATGGACTGGTTGGATATCCTTGCAACCCAAGGGACTCTCAAGAGTCTTCTCCAGCACCACAGTGAGGCACAATCCAAGTTAAAAAAGTAATCTGGGAAAATATTCCTGTCACATCATCAGCTGCTGATCCCGCCTGTGGTCCAGCACCAGCCCTCGATGGGGGTGAGGATGCGAGGGGCACAGGGAGCCAGGGGGCCACGGGGAGTCAGGGGGGCATGAGGAGCCAGGGGGGCATAGGGAGCCAGGGAGATGGGGTCGTCAGTATTTCAGACCTTAAACCAACAAGCTGCTGCTGCTGCTAAGTCACTTCAGTCAGGTCCGACTCTGTGCAACCCCGTAGACAGCAGCCCAATAGGCTCCCCCGTCCCTGAGATTCTCCAGGCAAGAACACTGGAGTGGGTTGCCATTTCCTTCTCCAGTGCTAGCAAGTGAAAAGTGAAACTGAAGTCTCTCAGTCGTGTCCGACTCTTCGTGACCCCATGGACTGCAGCCCGCCAAGCTCCTCCGTCCATAGGGTTTTCCAGGCAAGAGGACTGGAGTGGGGTGCCATCGCCTTCTCCGCCTTTTCCTGTCAAAGCAGTGATGAAGGGGAGCACATACCTGGAGCCCAGGTTCACGGCACCAGTACCCTCACAGCCTAGAGGCTGAGCTCCAGGTTTCGCCCCCTCCCAGAAGCCGCCCGAGCCAGACCACGTCTGTCCGTTGGCTTGTCACAGCCGGTCCGCTCGGCTTGGCCCTGCGCCCACATATTTTTGGTCGGTTCCTCTCTAACACTCTGGCTCCTACAGTCAAGGTCAAATGGGGTCATGCCTCCCTGGTGTAAAAACTCCAGCAGCTACAACACAGACACAGATCCTCTTCTCTCTGCTTTTCTCTCTGGACCTCCTCCTCCAGGATCAAGAAGGTCTGTTTTCCTGCAATTACCGACCGTGTCTGTCTGTGCTCTTCCCGCATCAGACGCCCCGTCTCCCTCCTCCTGCGTACTGGCTCTCACTGAAGGAAGCCTGGCCCGAGACTCTCCTGAAAGTCACAGCAGAGACGCTGCAGCTCTGCGAAAGTGACAGGCATTCGAGGGGAGTAAACTGGCCCCAGTTTTTCCAGGAAAAGCTTTGAGAAACTCCAGAAGCCGAAGCAGTGATAGGTGAGCAGGGAGAGAAACAGACGAGACGAGAAAGAGTTCAGCCAGGCACCAGACCCGCCTGGCCTAGGAATCGGTGGAGGGAAAGCTGCTTCCCGCCGTGCATCTGGGGGAGGGAAAATAAAGTCTCTTCTCACCTCTTCCTTTTTGCCTCTTTCCTACTGATCTCACGCCCGCCCAGATCACTTGGAGAGCCGGTTATTGGGAACGGGCGGCTCCCCTACAGAGCCTTGGATAGAAGCCCAGGACCCAGCTCAGAGACACTGCTGTCCATCTTTCGCCCAGAGTCAGCAAGGCCAGCACCCCTGCTGGTTCTTCCGCCAGCGACGCCAGGCTGAGAACGGTCTGAAAAGGGCCCTCAGCCACCGCCTGCGTATGGTCAGCAGAGGGGGCGGGAGTCCGGCCGTCCGTTTCTCTTCCCTCCCAATTAGAGCCTTGCTGGGCTGGCTGGGGAAAAGCTATGACTTCAGTGGTTTCTGAGTCCCTGGACTTTCAGCTGGAGGAAATCACCCCACTCTTGTCAGAGCCAAGAGCTCCAAGCAGATGGTTTCGGAGAGGGCTGAGCCAGCTTCCTGTTGCCTCATCCCAAAGCCCAGTCCTCACTGCGGTCAGCGTGGCAAAGACCCAAACCGGGGAGGGTACCCTGCAAGGAAGACCCGCACCTCCTGTCTCCAGTGTCATTAGAAAGGAGCCCTTCGGCCGAGAGCCGGAAGGCGCTCATCGGCTGCTCTGCTGGTCCCAACAGCTGCCACCTCGCCTCCTTCACCCCCAGCCAAGTCCCCTCCATCTGTGAGAAGCGCTGGCCGGTTCTCTGCACACAAATCCTGCCTGAGACAGGCGTGGTAGCTGCCAGGTACTTGACATACACCTGCTAACTCAGGCCTCACGATTTCTCGGGAAGAAGGTGTATGATTCCGAGACGTGTCCCTAGAGGCCCGGCCCGGGTGTACACACGCCTCCTTGCTTAATCCAGTGCAACCAGGCCCTGCAGGAAAGAGATTTTACAGATGTAACTAAACCTCTCTCCCAAAGAGGGTGACCTTGGGATAGGGAGATTACCCACATATTTGCTGTCCTTATTGTTCAGTCGCTACATCGTATCTGTCTCTTCAAGACCCCATGGAATGGAGCTCTGCCCCTCTTCAACATCCAAGTTAATCCTTTTATGGCCCAAGGGAAACCATCTGGAGCCAAGATTATCCCAAAATACATCTTATGGGTGAGGGGCCTGGTGCCATTCTAAGTTTTGAGACATTCCTTTCTTTCATTAACAGACTGCTGGTGACTATATAACATCCAGCTAAAGACTAGCAGGGGGGTACTCTTTCTGCCCCCTTCTGATGCCTATGTCGGAAGGTTTCTCTATCTCCTTTATACTTTAATAAAACTTTGTTACACACACACACACACACACACACACACACACACACACACCCATGGACTGCTGCTTGCCAGGCTCCTCTGTCCTTCACCATTTCCAGAGTTTGCTCAAATTCACATCCACTGAGTTGGTGATGCCATCCAACCATCTCATCCTCTGTCGTGCCCTTCTCCTCCTGCCCCCAATGTTTCCCAGTATCAGAATCTTTCCCAATGAGGTGGCTCTTCCCATCAGGTGGCCAAAGTATTGGAGTTTCAGCTTCAACATCAATCCTTCCGATGAACACCCAGGACTGATTTCCTTTAGGATTGACTGGTTGGATCTCCTTGCAGTCCAAGGGACTGGAGAAGTCCAGCACCACAATTAGAAAGCATCAATTCTTTGGTGCTCAGCCTTCTTCACAGTCCAACTCTCACATCCATACATGACCACAGGAAAAACCATAGCCTTGACCAGATGGACCTTAGTCGACAAAGTAATGTCTCTGCTTTTGAATATACTATCTAGGTTGGTCATAACTTTTCTTCCAAGGAGTAAGCGTCTTTTAATTTCATGGCTGCAGTCACCATCTGCAGTGATTTTGGAGCCCAAAAAAATAAAGTCTGACACTGTTTCCACTGTTTCCCCATCTATTTCTCATGAAGTGATGGGACCA